>WOGJ01123298.1:0-13028 GCA_015342185.1 Leptinotarsa juncta | reverse complement strand
CCCTCCATTAAATTTTCAAAGTGATCCGTTGTCTGGTTCATCAGAAACGTCTAATGTGCCATCCACCGTGAATCAGCCTGTATACCCTTAACTCGATCAGTCTATAAGCAAACCATTATCATTTTCCATAACATGAAACAAGCCCATCAAACAACGGAATCCATTTTTCTACAGAAGAACTGAAAAAACTGGTGGTCCCAAACAAATTGATTCTATATACTGAATGCCTGAACATTCAGAACTTGTAGAAAACGAATAAGCTGATGAGACAAGGATGAACAGCTCTAGATCAGCGGTAGGGATCCTGATACAGGATTATATCAGAAAATGTTTGACTAAGGAATTGCTGAAAAACTTCACCAAGAAAACTCTGGTAAAAAAAAACTGAGAACTACATACCTAGTAATAATCGACTCGGAATAATCACAAAACTAGTCAACAGAGATTTCATTTATAAGGATAACTGAACAATATAATGATATAAAATGAAGTAATTACATGCAAATGACCTGTATAAACTACTGAAACAAGATTGATGTTATGGGTTTTTTTTTAAATGAGACGAAACGCAAGAAATTTATAGGAGGCGATATGCAGTAGTCAAACATCTATTGCTGGCATCAAATATCGGCTAATTCTATTGCATAGCGTCATCATGATGAAATGGATTATGGTGAGATAACAATAACAAAATACCAACGCTGCATTTGACAATACTTCCGGAATGAGCATGTAGAACATAAACCATACAAACATTTTTTTATATCGTTAGCTTAAACACTAATCTGCTGAACTTTCAAAATTCCGAAAATTTCGGTGATTCCTATAACTTCCCTCAACATATCAAAAGTATAACTGGTAGTTATCATTTTATTGTAAATCTAAATACATCACAGACTCAAAGACTTAGTGGTTTTTATATTTGAGTTGAAGAATAGGGAATCTGCTTTAGTTGAAATTATTATAATCAAACAAATCCCATATGTGAATAATAAAAGTGATCCAAAAGGTTTTCTTCTTCTTCATTTGCTACAAGTACTCCAATTTTTGTGAAATCACCTCACGGTTCCTCTTTGATTCTTTCTGGGCATATATATTTCAACCAAATATATTACAGTGCGATATGATCGATATTCTCGAGCTTGTTTCCAAATAGATATGTATCAGAATAGAAAATATATGACTTAATTCTCCTAGTGATATCCTATAATGGAATTCATTGAATCGACTTCCATTCAACAACATTCTACAATAAGCCCCTTCACCTGAACCTATTGCCTAATGCTTATCGATAATAATTTTATTCCACAGTATTGGAGAAAGCAGTTGTGGAGGTATTGTCAAAAAACAAATCCATTGAACTACGAACACAACTGTCTAACTGCTTTATTGGATATCGTGTTCGATTATGATTCGAGCACGTAATGGAAACTTTAATACGAGTGTAGTATATACGAACTTAGTTCAAATGGCATAAAAAGTGAAATAGTTACCGAATGTCGGCTGTTTCTTTGTATAACATGTATGCCGATATTTTCATGTGGCAGCTTCTATGTGTTACTAACTAGTAAATTCATCAGACCTGGTACTTTAGTCTACTATTTAGTGTGGAATTGGCCACAGTGGTAGTGCGCCCGACTTACGATCGGAAGGCCGTGGATTCGATTCCCGCCTGGACGAGATATTTTTCTCGAGAGAATTCATTTGGTTGAAGCTGGAATGATCCACGACCGTGTTAGAAATCACACGTTGAAAGGTAATATCTCGTTAGTCCTTAGCTCGCACAAGTTTCTCAACTTCTGAGAGTTGTGTTTCGTATGGGGGCGACAGCTGATTAACAGAAACAGATTTTAAACAGATTTAGTTGTTCGGTTTGACGGTTGATGTTACTAATATTTGACTTTATAGGAGTCTCTATTGAAATTGGTCTACTGACCGCTTACAAAAGGTTACTATAAATGAAAATAGTTCGCCATATTCGAAAGTGATATGTTGCATGCCAGAAGTTTTTATTTTGGGACCTCTCTTGTTTGTTATCTACACTCTTTCATCACAACTTGTTAACTGTAATTTTGTAATATGCATTCTTTACTGTTCCTAAACTATCGATAAATTAAAAACTACCTTTGTCTCACAAATGTTCATATTTTGATAAAACAAACGATTTGTTGTTTTGTTTAGTACCTACTTTGTGCGAAATTTTTGGAAATAAGTGAAAGAACATTTGAATCATAATGTTCCAATTAGCCTTTCATTTTCATATAAATGATTATTTCAATCAATCATGATACTTTTCCAAACATTAATTTATTTACAACATATTTTCTTCACAAATTATTGCATCTATACTTTATGCATTTCCTACTTAGATATTACTTTCACTTCAAAAAAAATCTGAAGCTCTCAACAATATTTCCAAATAAACACTGTTGTTCAAAACATTGTACCTTGATATGGGGTGAAATCTATTTTTGTACTGGAGTAAGATATCGTTATTTTAAATGAGTACAGGGTAATTTTCGATATTTTCTGCCGAGGGTTTCAATTTTTCATTTATTGTTATTATTTGAGGTGTCTTAGGTGGGTTTATATTCATAATCTTCTTTCTGTTATTTGATATTTCCGATGATTGTTTATTTTTCAATCATCCCCTTCTTCTTAGGGTGAGTAGTTAAAGAAAGAGTTAATGTGAAATTGAGTTGAATAACAAGTTTTGAAGAATATTTTTATGTGAATATCCAGATTTTGGCATTTTCGGAGCCCTCTAGACTTTGATTTGACGACAAAAAATCTGTTTGAAAAAATTTGTTTGAAATCTGTTTTTCCGGTAATCAGTTGTCGCCCAGTTTAATATACTGTGACAACATTCCAATTGAAAATAAGACACAGCTCGGGGCCACTGAAACAAACTATTTTTTTCGGTATTATTTCTACGGTATTATTCAATGGAATGAATATATGATTTCGAGTTGAATGTTTAATTTTTTTCATTAGGTAGGTAGTGATTTCATAATAGAGTATCCGTATCAAGTGTTTCATTTTTTAAGTCACGAAATACGTGTACAATTTTAAAAATTTTGCTGTGAAAATTTATTTGAATTATAATTTTCAAATTCGTCATTTTTAATTTCATATTTACTGTCTGTAAGTATACTCAATACATTTACTTTTCATAAATATAACTGTTGGACTGAATACCCTCCTAGAACACATAGTTTCATTCAAAATGTAAGCGACAGAGTCAAAAAATATTCAAGATGTTTACGATATGGCAGTAAATAAACTTCCCACACAAATTTTTGTTATATTATATATATGATTTATGTTATGACCTCGTATCATCTAAAATTCGTGGGTATTACATCTATCGCAATTTGCGCGTCTCTCACATAGAAATTTACTTTCTCTAGAGCATATGAACGATACTCCGGGGAGTAATGATATTTGAAATATACATTTCTGTCGTCTAAGGAACGCCAAAAATTTAAGAAGGTATCAGCTGAGTTTCCACTTACAAATAATATTAATTTTACTCTTCTTTTGAAGACAATAATTGTAATATTGAGAGATAGGTCAGGTAGGTGCTCCTGAAATAATTTCAGATGTTGAAGTCAAAAATCAAACATATATGTGGATATTCGAAAAACACTCTTATATCAGCTTTTATCTCGGAACTTAGTTCTGTCTGAAAGTTCAAATGAGTAAAAAAAATTTATTCAGAATAACTTTATTCGAAATGTGTCATCATGTTGGTGTTCATGAAATCACTTCTTGTGAGTTTCTATATCTTACTAACCTATCTGATGGTGACTTGCAATGGTCCTTAGAAACATTTCTAGCTAAATTCGGAGGACCACGAAGTGAGCGACATCACGAAGTGAAACATCGCTATAAAGAACCTTGAACAAAAACATTGAGATACTAGTTGTTACATTTACCTACTGTAACAGTCTTTCATAGAAACGTTAAGTCATCTCTGTTCAGACTTACATTGTCTAATATCATACAAAATGATCTGAAATCCCTAAAAGAACCAATACAAATGAAAATTTAAAAAATCTAAAGAATTGCTGAATAGCTGAAAATAACAATTATATTGAGCAAAAAAAACTGAAATCAAGTTACAGTGAAATAAACTACCAAGTCAAAAATTGAACAAAAAAAAATAGAAGTGAAAAATCAAGAGATTCCAAGCCAAGTTACTCCACGATGTTTCGATTGTTAGTATACACAATCATCTTCGGGTGAGTGGACTTATTCCTCCGAGAGATGTCTATTGATGAGCCATTCGAGTACTTTCACTTCCATTATGACAGTGGAGAAATAAGTCCACAACGAATTGCCATCCTCAAACGTATTGGTGAAGAGGACTAACACTAAGTGGGAAACATTTGTAGGTATACATAAAACCCCCCACACGAAACAGTATCTGAACCATGAATCCAACCACCATCAATCGACTGAAAGAGGAATCATCAAGACTCTATTAGACCGCGATTTCCTGCTCAGTAATACGAAGGAAAGTCTCGATTATCAAAAATGATCTTCAACGGAATGGCTACTCCAAAACGATAGTGAAACAGACTTTGGCTAAAACATAGCAAGAGCCTCGCACAACCAGTGCTTGCACTTCCCTACTTCAGAGGATTATCGGAAAGGCTAGGAAGAATTGGGTCCAAGTAACTATAACATCAGAACCTGCTTCAGATCAGGAAACACTATCCGTAGCAACCTCACGAAACCCGGCCACCAAAGGTGAACTGCGTTTCCAAGAATTGCATTCACTGGATACCCTGTGAGTGCGGAAAATCATATATCTGTGAAACTAAGAGGCCATTGAAAGTTCGCATTGCCAAGCTTAAAAAACACATACAGCGAGGGGGAACCAACAAATCGGAAATAGTCGAGCATGTTTGGACCCATCAACATAAAATCGAGTGGCCCCAAGCTGAGATCATAATCAGGGAGGAACACTGGTTTAGGATTAAATTTAAAGAAGCCGCATACATGTTCTCCAACAATGTATTCAGTCAAGCAAGCGTAGAGATACGCAGCATATGGAAACCCAGAGTCAAGCGGGAAATGGCCAACTCCCGCCAAACGGTCATCTCTAGCTAAACCGGTGAAGCAGAAAGAGAAAAAAGAGGTGATAAGTGAATCGGTTGTTTAAATTTGTTTTTGAAGCGTTCAAGAAAAAGTGACGAACAGAAAACTAACAGCTACCAAAATCAACAATCATCAATAACTACCGAGATGAACAACGTATTTGTATCTAGTTCATAACTTCGATACCAGAGGGAGAATTGCTCATTTTGAATTTCCTATAGATTTCACTTTCAATTCAATGTTCTGAGATATGTCAAATAACGTGTTACGAAACATATTTTTTTTGCAATGCCATGTTTTCTACTTTGGAGGTAACATTTCGACTTCAATAAATGTCTCTGAATAACAGTTCTTGCCAGACAGTTGAACTAACTAAATAAGAGACACTTCCGGAAAATAGGTTGAATGTCCGTAATGGACGCTGCTGACCACTTCAATTACGCGGTTTTACTTCCGTAAGAGCACTGACGGACTTGCTTTCGCCCAACCATTGCCAGTAGAAAATCTGATATTAATTTTCAAAAGGACAACCGATGCACGTGGAGTATCGAACGTATATAATTATATTTACTTTCCTTTTACAAAAAAGTCGATAGTTCCTTTGAACAATTCGAGTGTCAGTATTAAGTTACTTTTTGCCGGATCCATTCGAGGAAGCATTTGTCGTGTTCGGAATGTGATGATCATACGTTTCATGACGGTTATTTTATAAGGACGAGGAAATAACTTTTTGAAAAGAAAGTATTCAACAAACAACAGTCTCTTACGAGAGCTACAAACAGAATAATTATTATTATTATGTTAACTGGATGCTAACTACATGTCGAAATAGGGGATTCTTGGAATATCTCTTACTCAGCTGAATCTCCGTGTGAATGGCCGTGTCATGGGAACTATGACCACGTAACTACTGCATACAAGTCGACATATTTTGGTTGGCAACGTTACGTAAGTTTTCAACGCGTAAAGAATGTTTGTTTCGCAAACCAGAAGGTTTGCCGAAAGAAAAGTTTTGACGAATATGATGTACCTATATGATCTATGTGATAACGTGAAAATTCAAAAATAGATGATTAATAGCATAGCTAACATAGCTACGAGTATTAGAAACGTATCATTGGTGCCGTTCTTGCATTGCATTCACATTCTCAAAAGGAGGGCCAGCATAGAAAAATCGGAAACCGTGAGAGATTTAAATTTGGTTGATTAGAAAGAACATACGCACTACAGAGCCCATTCTAATGATCGACCGAAGTCACTTTTGATACGCAAAAAACTAAATTTGAATAACGTCAGTAATCAGGTACCACTATCATTGAAAGTGACATTTTTAATGGTTGACAAAATATTTTCAACACTAGTGTTATTTAATTTTTAAGGAAGTTTTATTATGAACAATAGATATAGATACAATTGAATTCTGTTACAAATGTATTATATACATTAATTACATTATTTTTATCATTTATATACATTAATATAAGAAATACAATTATAACAACTGCTGAAAACTGCAGAACGAAACGTTGATGATTGATAACAGAAGGGCGTTAAGGAACGTATTCATTAAAATAGTCAATGATTTTTCCAACAACGCAGCAAGAACGACCTATTTTCGTTTTTGTATTTGGAATTTGAATAATCAATGATTTATCTATTAATTTAATGTCTTTCAATAATAAATGACACAGCTCTTCACGCCAGTAAGTTCCATATATTCCGAAAATAGCAACTTTCATTATCAAATATTTTTCATCTGTCGCCTCATTTATAAACCTCTGGACTTGTTCGAACGTAAGAGTTTTTGATTTCTTGGGTCTTACATTTTTCGCTTTAAAAATGCTATTACCTTGAAATATTTGCTTCTATTGACATCATTTTTAACGAGCGCACTCCATTTTATCACTGAAAACTTGCTCCACAAAGTTGACAAGTTGTACATTTTTGATTTCTCTTCTAGGTAGGCTAAGAACACGGTTTCGCTGAAATTTCCTTCGAGGTTGGTGAGTTTACACCAGCTAAGAGAATTATAATAAAGGATGTCGTACTGTCGTACCGATTTTTTTCGGTAATAATTCAATTGAAGTTTTTTTGCAGCCTCTTCAACATTATCAGGAACACAGAATTCCTAACTATTGTTCTTCAATATGCAACTCATTAAACACCACCAAGAACTTTTAAATGTGACAATGAATAAAACGCGTGAGCTGTAAACAATACTATTTGTTGGTAACCACGTGATTCGGCGTCACCTGACACGGCCACTTCACAGCAAATGTGATAACATGAAAATAGTTAACTTACAAGAGATGTCAAAATGTGTTTTCATAGAAATTTTAAATTTATCTATTTCATTATGAAAACAGGAAAGTTGTACAAAAAACTTTATAAAATATGTGTTAAAAGTAAGTTTTATTTTAACACACATAGCTATTTCGCGAAATGTTTTAGAACGATATAATCTACTTCCGTGTTATCGTTGATAGTTGGGATATAGGAATTTTCAAAAGTATCATTTTCGAATCCCATTTTGAATTCAAATTCACAATTTTTCGGTTATGGAGAATAGCTACATTTACAGTTGTTGTAGGGTCACATTACACTATTGTAATAAAGTGATGCTCATTATGATTATTTATATTACTATTGATGTTAATGAAAAATTCACAAACATCTGAGCTTTCATATTGAAGCATCTAAAAGTTCAGATACCTTCAATCATGAATTAGAAAAACCCTCTTGAAAGCTGCGACAAAATTCCCTGCAGTATCCCAATTTCTTTTCATACGGCCTGTTTTATGGGCTCTTGCAAAGTTTCATGAAATGGCTTTTGAAAGAAGTTCAGACGAAATTGTTTGTATTAACTTAATCCGTCTACCAAAGTAATTTCCTGAAATGAGAAAAAGAAGTAAGTGGAAAAATGTGGACATTTCCGACGGAAGTCACGAAGAAATGTAAAGGAATGCTTACAGAAAAATCTTTTCCTGAATCGGATATTTCCAACAGAAGAAAGCATTAAGAATCTATTCGTTATAATCAGGAAGACACGGTTATTTGGATAGGGTTCCATATGTGACTGGGATATTGCAAAACAGTGGCAGTAAAAGGAAATGAAACAGCTACTTGCGACAATACGAGGATAGCTCGTATTGTAGGTATATCTAATCATTTCAAATATAATTTGGCGATGGAAATCACCAACTATAATTTTATGATGAATTGAAAAGAGCTTTCGGTTTTGGTGCGACTTCACTTTTACATCACATTCTTTACATAGGGTGTTTCTAAATGATTAGCAAAGTTATACAAAACATACCTCTGATTCATCAATGGATAAATTTCTACAATTTTCACTAAAATATATATTCGTTTTCAAAATACAGAAATATGAAGAATAAATGTTTTGTCTTTCTACTGCCCCACTGAGGTCAGTGGTCCATGTAAGTGAAATTTTTCCTGTACTGTACTGAGTAGCAATCCTGTGAATAATATCCAATTTAATTCCATAAATAATGTTTGGTATACAAACTGAAAAGAGAAAAGTGTTTTTTGTATAATTCAGTGTTTTTATAATAGTATGTTTCGAAATTATTTTTTGTATAATTCAATGTTTATTTGGAAGTAACTATGAAAGTTACTATTTTGAGAGAGTTTTTTTAGCAGTTTGTGTCTGAAAGTTACTTCTTTGCATGATCTAAACATCTTTGTTAATTTTTTGAAATTAATTGCTTTCTTTCTTTCTTTGGAAAATTCTCAATTCTTGTATGAAGATGGAGAAGTAGAAAGTCAAAACCTATTTTTTCCAAATTTTCATTCATTTTGATCTGAAAGTCAATATAAAATTCAATAAGTCAATATGAGCAAGAATAATAAAAAACGAGGTTCGCTAAAGGCAAAACCAAGTCAGTTATTTCAAACTTAAATATAATTTCATATTCAGAAAACATACTTCACTGTAAGATTTCCTCTTGAAATTTCACAAAACCGGGAAACGTGTTTTGCTGGCATCACAATACATAATAAAATATTGTGATGCTAGAAGATGCTTTCGTATAGCGAAACACGTGTTGCAGTTTTGTAAACTTCCAAAACTGAATGATCTGAAATCTTTCTTAAAATCATTGGCAAATTTGAAACCTTTGGTGTGAAAATAAATATTACTGGTGTTTTTTCCCTAACACCAAACTTCAAACTCCTCGACACGTGTTTCGATCACCAAATGATCACTTGGTTATCGAAACACGTGTCGAGGTGTTAAAATAGTTGTTTGATGTTGCGAAAAAACCCCAGTAATATTCATTAAGGGAGTTGAAAAGCCATCTAGAGCCAAAATTCCGAATAATTTCACATCAACAAGATGAAGTAAAATGAATTACAAACTTTATATCAAAATTGTTCTGAATTGTCAATTGACAAAAAAGAAGAGAAATCGAAAAATATGAATATAATTACATAATAGCATAATGTTTGCCAACGAAAAACCTGTAAAATGTGTAATTCAAAGCACCACACTCTATTACATTTTGAAAAACTGATTTCAAATAGATCAGTAGGTAATATCGAAGATTCGTCAAGCATCAGCATCTCAACTTTGTCATCTCGGTTGTCGGATTCACATATATACAAGTATTAGATGCGAACAAAGTTGCTTATGAAATTCGTACATTATTGCATATTTTCTAAAGACAAAACACGAGCACTACCGAAAAATTCCTAAGTGGCCGCACAGGCACCACAAGAGTGGTGCCTGTGCGACAGTATCGATTCACATTGAATTTGAATCGCTGGAGATATTATTCAATTTTTCAATTTGGAAAAATGTTCTCAGGAAGTTTATTTCACATAAACGCAGTACTCCAAATCAAAAAGTTCTTAAACAATGAAGTTCGAGGTATACTGAGTTGAACCTCAAAACGATGAGCAGCCACAAACCGTAGCGTATTTCTGATATTACCGACCGCTCTTGATGGAATCAAATATGCCAAGTCACTTGAACACTTCCCGTGAAAGTATCTATAGAAAAGAAACAAATCTCCAACCTTTGTTCGATGTTCCAGACTATTAAGGTTGCAAGTGATGTTCGCGTATCCAATCCGGCGGGTTCTTATTTTCTGGAAGGAATCCAACAGCTTTAGGATCACAATCAAATTATATCACCAAAAATACATGTTTGCTATCAAATTTAAACACGTCTTCAATTTGTATGTTAGTTTCTGAGATCAGTCAATCTACGGTAAATGTAACCAAAAAGTGTAACGTAGCTATTCGATCTCTTTCCTGGAAGTATTACGTGTTAAGTTATTCCTCAAATTCCTTCGTTCTTTCTGCACAATAAGAGCAACTTCGTGGATCATCTCTATATCGGTCCAAATATTAAGAGTTACCTGAATTCAACCTATCAAATTGATAATTGAGTTGGTTACTACCTTCATTTCACAGTAAAAACAATGGGATTCACTGTACGACAAAAAAGGAAACTGAAGAATATAACTAAAGAAATAACAAAAGAAATTCTCACGGAATTTATGAGTGATGATGTTTTTCTTGAAGCCATCGCAAAAAAGGTAGCTGAAAAAGTGAACCAGCAAATTGATATAATCTCAGCTAAAGTGAGTATAGTATTTCCAATACCAATTGGAACATCAAAAAATAATATGCCGACATAGGCCTCGGCATATTATTTTTCATTGGACAACACCGGTGTCTCGTCAATACCGTAAGAGTGACGTAGATGGTAATATAGCACTCTAAAGGCCGCGTTATGTCGATGGATATAGGCCGAGACCGCATATGCTGGACTTAGTGATAGCACTTTGTGTCAGGAACCTCTATACCCATCACGCGACTGCGGTAGACTGAGGTGTTGAAGACACCATCCTGGCAAGCCATGATGAACCCCTCAGTTTCCGACTTCAGTCCACTCGACCTGAGAAAAGCAAACGTCAGGCGCTTTGATAAGCCAAGGTCTCCAATGTTATTGAAGAAGACCCCATAGGGTCTGCATACAGCGGCTTATCCTTATGTCTCTGCAGAAGTAAGGTGATCTCTGCGGTTTTTATCTGACCTTTTTGCTAAACGGGTTCCAACTTGGTGACAGAGTTGTGGTCACCTTATTCAGAGTCAAAAACTATACCGAGTTCATCAGGTGCTCGGGCAGCTGTGAGTTCATCAGGTGCTCGGGCAGCTGCCCTATTATTATTATTATTATATCTCAAATGAGTTGCCAAGCGTACCAATGAGTCTGAATATTCCTGAAAACTTAAATTTACGGGATCTATAATTTTTTCAACCAATTCAGGTCAGATTTCGTTAGGAGTCAATCAGCCTGCCTTGAAAAAAACACGCTTGGAAAGAATTGTCCCTGATAGATGTAATTCAGTTCAGTATTCAAATGAGATTTGTAATTTCAGTAAAATTCGAGACAGTCAATCTCAACCATCGCGATTTTAGGAGTTGGCAGAATCTTCACATGAAAAACTATGATCAGAAAAAGAGATTGCTTGTGTTAATCATTTTGTAGAAAAAACACAATGCAAAGGTGCAGAATAACTGTATAAGATTGCTATTCAAAAACAGTTTGAAGAAATTGGGCGATTCTCATGAAAAAGCGAAGAACCGACTTCACTGTTTTAGAGCATATGAATAAGTTGAAAAATATGAGAGCGGTAATAATAATTACTCATAAGCAAAATAATATAGCCACACAACTTCGCGTTGTTTTCGATTCATCTGTCCCAACAGGCAGTGACTTTCTTCTAAACAATATTCAAATGGTGGGACCAACAATTCAGAATGATTTATTATTAGTATTAATACGATTCAGGCAACACACATTTGTGGTAGTGGCGGACGTATCGTCAAATTTTTATCGCTCCAGAACACCACTGTTTACAAAGAATCTTCTGACTCGAACGGCCAGTGAAACCCTTAGAAATACTCCAATTGAATACGATGGCTCTAGAAAATTATTTTGAATAGTAGGCAGGAAGCCCGTGACAGAAATTTTTACCCATTTTTACCGTCTGCCTTTTTCAGAGGACATATTTACAGCCACAAGCAAATTTTTTTCCCATGTTACACATGCTTAAACGTCAACTCTAGTTTGCATTAAAAAAAAGTTCTTTGACCAACATTTTACCGTCTGCCATTTATGCGACCGGAAGGCTAGGTTACGCAACCCACAAAAGAAATAATGGCAGATGGTTACATGGTATTCTGGCTTGAAGCATGAATTTTTTATTCAAACCAAAAAAATTATGGACTGAAATCAATTTTTACCCTCTGCCAAGCACAGCGTAGACTAACAGTAGCATAAAATAAACAAATTTTCACAACGCAGACGGTTTGCTGGTATATTAATAATTTATAGGCATTATTTAATTAACAATTTTTTTACAGTGTCTCTGAACCATTTTTACCGTCTGCCTCTTGAATGTAATAAAAAGTTCCATAATCAAAATATCCTGTGACAACTGTTGGCAGACAAATTGACAATGTTTCAAGTATAGGCAGACATGAATGAACTTGCAAAAAAGTTAATAACTTTTACCTTTCTTTTTTTTACTTTCTGCAATATATATGATTATTAAGTAGACGAATTGTCAATTGGCAGACGAATTGACCGTGTTTATACAACTGAAAAAATATTTTTTTAATTTGTTAAAAAAGTAATAACTTTGACCAAAGTTTCACCATCAGCCATTCTTTCCTTGCAATATATATATGATAATAAAGTAGACCAATTGTCAATTGGCAGACGAATTAAACGTGTTTATATAACAATAGAAAACTTTTTGAGTGATGCAACTAGTTTTCCTTTATTTTCAGTATTTTGATATTAAATTTCACAAAGGATTTGAAGCTTTATATCTTCTATTATTTATCTGCGAGCGCTTTCGACAGCTGATCGTACTGTCATCATC
>WOGJ01123090.1:0-12367 GCA_015342185.1 Leptinotarsa juncta | reverse complement strand
TGTAGCTTGTATGTTGATTTTTTGTTTTTGTTTAATAAAATTGTTATTTTCGGTTAACCTTATTAATTTTGTAATTGTTTCTTTCAGGGTTTTCAAATCAATTTATACAATGGAAGTCCGAACTGATGAAATACACCACAAAACATTGTCAACTACCTTCAAACAAGCACATTTAATAATTGTACTTTTGATTTAAAGGAAATGTAACTTTTCTATAAGAAAATATTCTAAAATTAAATGTCTATTCTCGTATCGCAAACTTTTTCACTCACAAAATGAAATGTTATTCTTAACACCAATATCATAAATAGTTATTGTAGACATATTGATTTGAATTGATTATTGTAAATTGTATCATAAATGAACAACGAAAAACAAATACAACTTGGTAAAACACTTTTTAGGCCAACACAAAACATTCAGTGTGATAGTTTATGAGAAAAACAAGAGTTATGAGACAAATGGAAGTCAAATGTTCAGATTCATCATAAGAATTGATGTGTTCAAAGTTCTCTTCGCCTCTTGAATGTATTTTCTACCCATTTTCCAACTGCTTGAATTATCAACGAATCAACAAGTTAGCATTGCTTACACATTAATATTATAGTATTGAATAATACTTGAGTTGCGGTTCAATGAATACTATGTCATACTTTATATTTGGAATGTTATGTTCCACTAGACAAAAATTACCTACTGAGCTTTTCAGTAGAAAATAATTATTCAGCAGTTATTTTTTGTTTGGATCGACGTATAATGAACAAGTCGTAAAGGGATGAAGACAACAAACCATTTGTCTATAAACAAACATGTGGATCATGCACAAAAGTTTATATAGAAAGGACTTCAAGATTTCAAAACGAGAATCGCCGTACATGTTGCCGCCTTTTACAGAATATTCAAGGTTGCAACATGGACAACGACATACAGAAAATAAAGGACAAACATTAAACCTGCTAGGATCTCTGGAAAATAAATAAACGCAAATATTTAAATTTACTTTTAAACGACCATTATTGAACTTTTTTTCTCATTATTCAACATACACTTGCGTGTTTCCTAAGTCTCTTCTGCCAAAAATAACTATTTCACACTTTCGACATAAAATGCCAATATTTTACCTGTTTCCAAGGAGTGATACAGTATTGTGATTGATGAATTTTTCATTCAAAATCTACCTGTTTTACCTAATGTAATCGTTTATCTAATGAGTTTCATTACCTTTACTGTTATATGAAAGATATTGTGGAATAGTTTGGTGTACCAGTCACTGATGTAGCTACCGTTAAACAAAACTGGTTTTTAATAAAATTTATTGTGAATATTCTACAGGGTGTTTCAAATTCGATCCTGACGGGAATAGTGGTGATTTTTTGAGCACGAGTGTACGACCAGAGTGCTAGAAAAAGAGTAGGTGTTTTAAAGACCAGTTAATGCTATTAAGTAATACTATTTTTTAATAGAACGCTTAGAATTCATCATGTATTATCACAATGTAGTATAAAACAAAGTCGCTTCCCACTGTTAGTCCCTATGTTCTTTAAAACTACGCAACCGATTTTTCTGATAGATAGAAGTGATCAAGATGGATGTATGGATCATGAATGTTTATATGTATATAACATGCATAATATACAGGATGTTTCAAATTCGATCCTCGGAAACTATGAGAGATACGAAGATGGGTAAATCGGGGCAAAGTTGCGCATTTACCTGAATAACAATACGCCGTTGGGAATTTGACAGTGATTTGAATACTACAAGTTGCTTCTTACGTGCTTTTTCCGTATATCTCCGATTATATACCCGGAATTTCAGAATTTTCTCAACGGCATATTGTTTAGTCAGGTAAATGCGCAACTTTGGCCCGATTTATTCATCTTCGTATCTCTTATAGTTTCCTAGATCCCAATGGTGAGGATCGAATTCAAAACACCCTGTATAACTATCATCATGGCTAGTGACAATCATTTTCATCAAGTAGTCGGCCAGAATATTCATAATTGGTTTCAATGATTCCGCACTTCATTCAATGTACTGAGTCTTGTTTGTTTTCTGCAAAACGAGTTTCATGATTCATTTAATACACATTTCACAACGCCTTTTGTATGTTAGGTGCACCATTTTCGAGACTGTGGATCATAAACGTGGAACACTAGTTTATAAATGAAGGTGATTTGACGTTGAATTGTTTTGATTTTGATTTGCTAGCTTGAAATGTCTAGCATACAAGTTATGTGGTCCATATATATTGCCATTGGAGATGGATGAAGAGAAAGTGAAAACGAAATAAATTTCGACATCCCATTCTAGAAGTTTCTTTAACGTATGTCGAATTGATGATCCATTGTGAAAAGTAATCAGTTTGAAAAATTTTAAATTGTCAATGAATTAAATTGAATTCATCATTAACACTTACTTATTGAGAATATCATGGAAAAGAGTCATTCAATGTTTCTTTGTTACCCTACATTCAGGCCTAATTAACTGGTTATGGTAAACACATATTTATAATTTTACGATCAAACACCCAAATATTATAACTATATTGCACTAATTGAATCCATTTCAGCAATTCTCATTCATTTCCGGCAAAAGTATATAAATTATCCACTACATTATTCAATTGTTCAATTCGCTAAAACAATTCTGGAACAAGATGGTAACGCACATATAGGTATTACCAACAAAGTGAGACCAAGCAACTAAATATCGATACACCATACTTGAATTTTTCAAATTTCGACAGTGAAACTGAAAAATTCGATTACTTAGTAGGAACTCCATGTATTTTTCATTCATTTATTATTTTCAGGAAAGCAAACAAAAGTGGATGGTTCCCCCTCCACTGTTGACAGAAGTGATCTGAGACAGCTTGACATTTCGCATGACATAACCTCACATATTCACACCTCCAACTATTAAACACCCAAAGGTACTGACAAGAAATCCGACACCTTTTCCGTTGCCGAAATTTTCAGTAGTTCATAATTTTGAATAAGAGTAATAACACCACTCAATTCATGACCAAAAATAAAAAATCACAGAAAGATTAACAAAACTTGAACATAAATCATCACTCGAATCGCCGTGTATGATGAAAGCACACAATCAGCAAGGAAAAACACCTGGGGGTGACCTAGTGCCGCACACCTCCACGGCACCGACGTCCAGACAACCACCAAGACTCGACAACGACGCGCCCGACGCCTGAATGTGCCATCAACGACACCCTTCCCAATTTTATACCACGGTATCTTCTACCAAAGAGGGGGCAAAACGCTTTTTATTCCATCCACCAAGCCTTAGCTCATCTGCAAGTCGGATAACATACCTAATTATCAAGTTAATATGGCCATTCTGTATGGACGTTGGAAAGAGGTTTTGATTTGGTTCCTAATAAGAGAGAAAGAAGGGCTCGAGCGACAAAAGTTAGAGAGAGACCGGCGCCGCATTGATATTATAAGTAAGTTCAATAGCTGTATTCATTTGTAAACTACGGCCCCGGTATATTATTCAAGGAGGGCAGAACTCATGTATGTTTCATACAATTCAAAGCACACCATTATATTTGGAAGTCGCGTCGCGAAGAAGAGAGGAGAAGAAGGATTTCTCTGAGCCGAAGCCAATGATGACCGCTTTACCGAGACTTGACACCCAGTGGTGTTCATATCATACATAGATAAATATAGAATCAGATCTTTTCCTTCTTGCTCTTCGCCAATCCGGAGTAAAGTAGGGTGAAGTGGGGCAAGTGAAAGTGCTTTTCTGAAACTTATTTTCACCTCACAACAATACTGTTATTATATATGTTTTACATTGTATACGACGTAGTTTTTTCATGGTGTAGGATGTACTTTCTCCTCACTCTTTTCTAGATCTAGAGCACGTGACATAGCTCTTCATTTGTGGAAGCAAGAAGGCAGGTCGATTCTTGATTTATCATACAAATTCAATCATTAAAGCTGAGGAGGGTTACTAAATTAAAATTTCTTATGATCGCGAACTGATCTGTAAAACTTCGAACTTCTCATATCCTCATATCTTCTCATATCCTCTTCGTGATTTCCGAAGGGGTGGCAAAAATATTGGGGTCTTCGAATACCTTCAAAGGTCAAGTGGTCATCGTGGTTTTCTTTTACATAGAGATTATATATGTGGCTCAAACTAATAGAGAAATATGAAGCAACTCTCTTAATGGATTTGACGATGCCAGATACTGACCTAAAAACACTCATTGGCAGTGGCTGCCCTGACTGTAAAGCATCACAGCAGAATAAGATACCATTTTTGTTTTATCAGGTATCTTCATGAAAGGAATATTTTCTTCGTTGTTCAACCACATGTCACCTTTCACCACCCAGTTACCCAAAGAATTGACATTACACTCTTGATGTGAAAACTTGACGAACAAGTTATTCAATCAGCAGACTTATGAAATTTCTCGCCTGATGAGTATTTTTTCCCTTTCAAAACTCAAGACAAACCTGAGGTATGTCATACGTAGGAATATTACAACACATATTTAAGTGAAGGAAAACCAGTCTACTAAATCTGCACCGGAGAAGTTGATGCCCTAAAATCATAGCTATGAGAAAACCATCCAATTTGGTGATTCGTATGCCTTCCTAACAAAGTCAAATCAAAGTGAAATCAGATTCCAGCTGAAAATCCAGAGGTCTGAAGTGAAATCAAGGCGATCAACAAGTTATTGAGTCGTTTGGTCCAGTGAGATAGCAGAAGACCAGGTTCAATAATCAGAAAAAATCCAACTGGATAGTGAGAGAATAAGCCAAGAAAAATATCTCTTGAAACAGCAGAGAAGTTTTTTTGTGGTTACATGCATATATGTGCAAGGGAAAACCTCAGGATCATCACCAAAAAAGGTACTTTTCAACTATCTTCTTGACTGTGACTCTCTGAAGATGAACTTTGCATATTATTCAGATCTGCAGGGATTGTTTTGATTATTGGGATGAATCGTGACTTCATATATTCAAGAAGACCATCGCTGAGATCGGAGCAAAGCACTTCATGCGTTTAAAATCTGTTTTTCCGTTAATGAGCTGTCGCCTCCATACAAACGACAACTCTCAGAAGTTGAGAAACTAGTGCGAGTTAAGAACTAACGAGGTCTTACCTTTTAACGTGTGATTCCTAACATACAAATCATTGAAAACATCACTCACTTCTCACTTCTTGGACGACTTGAAATAATCAGAAGTAACCAAATGACTATTTACCTGGAGACTTGGAGAAAAAAACTTTTCCAGATTCCAGACTCGGTCACGGACTAATTTAGAGTCGATGTCTATTATAAGCCCTAATCTCATAAACAGAAGATACTGTCGGTCTCCGTCACTGAATGGATTGAAATCCTTCAATTGTGGAGATTGACCAACTTATATTCTCAAGAGGAGACACTAGAACCACCGCTTCTTATACATCCAGAGAATGGAGAGAAGCTGCTGAAACCCATCACCAGTCATAGTAATGCGTTTCGTACTGACTGCAGTTACGAAGTTGTACGACATTTGACTAACACACAAATTCAATAACATACCACACATATATTATCTTCCATTAAAGTCATTTACCAAAATTCCCAGCTCAACCTTAGCAAGCACAAAAACAAATTGAGATTTTGCTATTCTGTGAGGGGCTTGTTCTATGGTGTTTCAAACAAAGAATCTTGCAATTTTTTATTGTTTATGTAGTAAATATTCTTTCCAATACAGGCTCTTACATTTGGGTTCTATAATACAAATAATATGGTACACAAGGAACCAGCCTACATCAAGTAATATCTTCAGCAGAATAGTTATTCCACAAATCTGGCGTTTGAAAGGCATACAACAGCCATGTGAGGAGAAGAAGCCACCACAACTAGTGTCATCGGAGACTATAAAAAAAATTGGTTCTGAAAACAATGTAGGAGCCTCACAAAAGCCAAGCCATCAAATTTGGATAGTGACTTCAAGGATTGCATTCATATTACTGCGGAAAGTGAAACCAAAAGGTTGTGGAAAGTCCGTTTTGGAAAGCACAAAGACTCAAACTGAGCTAATCGTAAAAAGCGGAGCATGCTAGAACTCAGCAACATAAGCTGAAAATATTCATAGAGTGGAAACTGGTTCAAGAGAGAGTTGAAAGGATCTGAGTACATAATAAACAACAATAAATGCAGTCAGGATAGTGTGCAGATCCGCAACTAGTTGATGTAAACCTTCAATCATACAAGAAAACTGAATTTTTTCTAAATTGAGAGGAAAGGGGGGATAGGGAAGAGTAGAGATGGACGCTCTCAAGTGACCTAGTTTCAGAGAATCAGGAATAGGTTTATCACCTGAAGCCGAGTGAGATTACTAACGATCTTTGTTTAATGTTTAATGTTTTTGCAAATTTTTTTCTTGTAGACTTGAAATCTCCTACATGGAGAGGAAAATGCTGTTTAATGAGTCTAAATATTGGATACTACAAAAGCTTAACACCATTATTATTATGCATTTAGAAACTTGAGTTTCTAACAACTTAACCATGCCACACAGTCCCCTACGGCTCTGGGGAATTATTGTTTCTCTACAGCCCCCTACGACTCTAAAAAATTATTCTCCACAGCCCCCTACGACTGTGAGGAATATATCTGATACACCAGAGCTTCGGAAAGGATACACCAAAATATGTCCCGTGAGGTCCAATAAAAATGTTGTACCATTATTATTATTTGCACGATCGTACAGTTTCAGCAATGAATAATACGTTGGTGAAAGCAAGGAAACCTTTCCAGTTCTCCATTAACAGAAAAGTGAATATGTGATTTACTGTTTGGAATCTTCCGTGTAGTAATGAATATTACTCTGGAGTTTTTCCCAACACCCAACCGTTATTTTAACACCTGGACACGTGTTTCGATCACCAAGTGATCATCTTCAAGAGGAAGATCTTCCTATTGAAGATGATCACTTAGCGATATTCTGTTATTTTAACACCTCAACACGTATTTTGATCACCATGTGATCATCTTCAAGAGGATGATCACTTGGTGATCAAAACACGTGTCGAGGTGGTAAAATAACGGTTTGGTGTTGAGAAAAAACTCCAGTAATATGTATTAAAAAACTGAATGTTGATACCACAACTGTTTTCCCACTCACTCCTATTGCAAAATCAAATCGAACGCCCTACTCCAGAGGAGAGTACGCTGAATATGCAACGGTTCCAAAGAACACCCTGAAAGAATGCATAATTCAACATTCAAATTAGAAATAAATTAAATATTAAAATTATGGCACGAGAAAAAGAGGCCTTATTGATTATGTATGCAGTGAGGAAAAATTAAATCCTCTAATGAAGAAAAACGCCTTTCGAGGAGGCAGGAAGGAAAATTACCCTGTCCTTCAAGGACGGGCCCAGGTGGTGTGGTCTGCTGAAGGCCCTCCTGGCCCTGTGATGTAGTTTCAGGAGAAGCGAATTTACAAGTTTAATAACCCTGTGGATTTGACGAGTATTTGAAAGATTTTCCGGGAAAAATTCGAGGATTTTTTGTAATTAATAACGCAAGATTTATTTTTAGGAACATAAATGTCGTATGATGGATTAGGGTTTTTTTGAAGAGCCTAATTTCATTTCAATTTCAGAATTAGATATCTTTGAGATCCGTCTTAACGAGAATTTTAAAAATTTTAGGAATCAATGATTTTTTGCTTTTTCAATTCAATAATTGTAGGAAAACTAGTACATAAAAATAACCAGTAAATAAAAACTTCAACTAGCAAAAAAGAAAGGGAGGAAGTTTTGCAAATAGCTGAAGACCAGTTGCTCCACTTCAATGATATTGAAAATTATGAAAAAAGGTTTTGATCAATACCTCCTCAAGGAAGCATGAGGACATTTTAAGCGATCATTAATATGTTTTTCAAAAGCAAAGGCCAACTGGTGAAGTTTTTACATGTGTCACCCAGTTTTGGAACAATTCATTCGAGGAACAGAGATTCTTGGGCTGTTCCAATATTTCCAAGGTCTTCTTAAATCATGTTCGGTCTGAGGATTTACTGTTAGGGTTAGGGTTGATCATATCGTCTTTGCCTGTAGTTTTCAAAATTTGTCAACAAACTCCAGGAATTCTCCAGGAATCCATATGGTACCCAAAAACAACAGGTTATCAATATTCTATTCTGTTGAAAACGCACACTTTTGAATAAGGAGGTCACTTTTTTGAAAATGGAATTTCTTGCTGTTAGTCTTTTTGAGTATTTTTTATGTCACACATTTTTGAGAGATATCATTTGACCCCGCACAAAAATTAACACGGGCTTGTGGTCTAACATAGTTTTCCGGGAAGTCTAGAGGATTTGTTTTCTAGTTGGCCTATGAAAATGGTGATTGGACGCTATCTGAAGGTAAACTTAGCTGTTTTTCTGAAGCTGACAAAGAACATGACTGTTGAATAAGTTTTGAACTGTCATGAAAAAGTGCAGATTGATTTTCCTGAATAGTTCCGGAACTACTGATGCTACGAAGAAGATTTAATTTTGCTCCATGTGCAGCTAGAAAAACAGATGGAGAACAAAGTAAACAAGGACGAGCCTCAAATGGCACATACTAAAAAAGACATGAAAAGTCTTGCAAATAGCCTAAGACCAGTTGCTTCACCTCCAGAGATATTGAAAATCATAAAAAAGTTTTCATCAATAGCTTCTCAAATAAGCATAAGCACATCTTAATCGATCATCAATATGCTTACCAATATGGTTGAACGCTTTCTGATGCTGAATATGGCTGTTGTTCTGGAGCTGACGATGAACTTGTTTGTTCAACAAGTTCTGGAGTAAATGATGAGTTTGCCTGTCGTGAAAAACTGACGAACAACACGTCAGACAGTTGAAGTGGAGATTGATTTTCCGTAAATAGCATCGGAGATACAGATGGTGCAAAAAAATCCTACTTTTGCTCCATGTGCGGCTAGAGAAACATATGGAGAACAAAGTAAACAACGCCGAGCGTCAAATGGCACATATCAAAAAAGACAGGAAAGGTCTTGCAAATAGCCTAAAGTCAGTTGCTTCACCTCCAGTGACATTGAAAATCATAAAAAAAGATTTCAATCAATACCTTCTCAAATAAGCATTAGCACATCTTAACCGATCTTCACTATGGTTGTCAATATGATTGGACGATTTCTGATCCTGAACGTGGCTGTTGTTCTGAAGCTGACGTTGAACTCGAGACTGTTGAACAAGTTCTAGAGTGAATGATGAATTTGACTATCGTGAAAAACTGACCAACAACACGTCAGACAGTTGAAGTGGAGATTGGTTTTTCCTAAATAGCATCGGAGATACAGATGGTGCAAAAAATTTAATTTTGCTCCATGTGCGGCTAGAGAAACAGATGGAGAACAAAGTAAATAACGCTGAGCGTCAAACGGCACATACTAAAAAGACAGAAAAAGTCTTTCAAACAGCTAAATACTAGTAGCTTCACCTCCAGTGCGGCTAGAGAAATAGGTGAAGAACAAAGTAAACATACCAAAAAAGACCAAGGCCAGTTGCTTTACCTCCAGTGATATTGAAAATCATAAAAAAAGGTTTTAATCAATACCGTCTCAAATAAGCATTAGCACCTCTTAAGCGACCTTCACTATGGTTACCAATATGATTGGAAGCTGTCTGATGCTGAATCTGGCTGTTGTTCTGAAGCTGACAATGAAGTTCATTTTTGAACAAGTTCTGGGGAAAAACTGACTAACAACATGTCAGGCAGTTGAAGTTGAAATTGATTTTCCTTGATTAGCATTGGAGCTATTAATGGTGCAAAGAAGACTTACTTCTGCTCCATGTGCGGTTGAGTTCGATAATACTAAACGAGTTTCATTGTTACCATTCCATATTTTCATACATTTCAACATCCTCGATGGATTCTAACTTGCAACCTCTCTCCTACTTAAAAAAATAAATTCAATTAATGGACGTATTTGCTAGAACTTGTGCTTTGTTTTACAATCGTGAAGTAACTAAGCGAATTGTAATTTTTTTTCAAGGGTGTGAGTATCTCGCTTCACAAGATCATTGGTAAGTCGGTGTCCTGCAACTAACGAAATATTCATCGAACATCACAATAAAATTCGATAACCATACTTTCGAAAATCGTGGCATTTAAGAAACCAAGGTCAGATGGATAACAATGTAGAAAGTTAGCACAGTTATCTTTAGTACTATCTCATGGATGAAATAGCGCTTTCTATGGATAATGGCACACTTCAGAGCGAGATTCAAAACTTTAAACCAACCTTTCGATTTGTTTATCCAGTCCCTGAATGTATACATATTTTTTGGCTAATCGTTTCATTTTTTGTGATTCGAGTGAAGTTTTTCAGAACTACACTGCAACTACGAAGATCCAACTCTTCAGTTAACAACTCAATACATCTCACCCAATAATTCAAAAGATATTTTATATTTGGAAAATTATGTTATGTTAAAAATATACCAAAAGAAAGGGACTGGGGATGAAATATGAGGTCCATGAAGATTTGAAGTTAGTCCGGAGCTGGTCTAAATTGAAACTATGTTATGTTAAGAATATACTATGTGTAAGTTACTGGAGATGAAATATGACGTTCATGAAGATTTGAAGTTAGTCCGGGTCTAGTCGAAAATGAAACTTCTATCGAATTGCCAACAAATGACAGGTTTGAGCAGATTTGAGAGGCTGCTATAAAGAGAGAGTTCAGCTTCCTATTTTTACAATGGCAAAAGCGCATTGAGATTTGTTAAATGAAATATTTTCGATTTAAGATTGGTCTTAACGAAAAATCTATTTGTTCAACTGTCGTTGAGATATGAAAGGCAGACACAAGACAATGGTAACAATTCTGACTGGGGGTTTAGAAAAGGTCGACTTGTGTGATTAGGTATCTAGGACGTTTGGAAATCACCAAAAAAGAAAAAAAACTGTTGAGGAACTGGACATGGATCAATAGGCCTGAATCAAAATCACTGATACGGTACTGGATCAAGAAATGGATGGATGCAATAAGTAAAGAATACTGGGAAAATATACCCTGAAACAAACAGGGGTAATTTTTCATTTTATAAATAGATAATCCTAGAAAACAGCTGAAGAGTTGCTTCATCGGATCAAGAAACGGTCCAGAATGCTCAGAAGGTTACTCACTCGCTGAAACCTGCAAATCTAGTGCAGGAAATTGCAGAATTATTGAAATGACTGCATGAAAAGATGAAAGGATAAGCACAGTGTTTTTCGAAGGCTTGAGAGAAATTGGAACCCAGATGGTTTCCAAGCAACAAAAATAAGGAGCAGTGTGCCGAATGGGAACTTGAACTCTTCAAGTCCTTAGTGCCCTTCACATTGGACTTGCATCTCAACCAGTAAATCAGTTAGCAAGATAATTGGAATGGGGCCATTTCCAGATACATGGATACTGAGTGGGGGAAAGGTATAATGATGGTAACTTGAAATATAATTACCAGAACGAGATCATATTCTTCAGTAAGCGTGTTCAACAATCATGTTCTTTATTCATGAAGAACAATTTCTGTGGTTCTTTTCATATAATACAATTCGAGCTCAAAGAAATATTTTTTATGTCTCTATCGCTGCGATCGGTATACCTAAATATAATATACTACTCGTCTTGAAAAGAGAAATCACCCGAAAAGCTAACCCTGGATAAGCTGCACATTCACATGTATGAATTCAGCACATCAGGATAAATTCGAACTCGTATGAAATATAATAGTTATCATAAGTTGGTGTCTCACCCTCAGAGATCAGGGAGCTCACAGCGCTAGAGTGACTGGACGATAATGGGCTGGCAATGACAAACTAGTTCAAACTAGTTTCGGAGTTTGAAACGGTTTCAGTGTAGTATTCAATGCATATGATTGCTAGTGTATCATCTGTTTTTGTTGGGAGATTCTCTTCAGGAATTATATGAAACAAGAGTGTTGGTCAAGAGTAATCCGCAATGATTTAATTTCAGGTAATGCACATGAAGTGTCTCAAATTTCTCCAAGCTATAAGTGACAAAAGCGACATCTGTTGGTTAAAATTAGTTTAAGCTTAGAAAAAAAACTGAAAAGATGTAATTTTGTTTTTTATGGAATAGATGACAGTGAAAATGAAGATAACTATGAAAAAGTATTATCTCTTATTAATGATAGTCGCCGTGTAGAATGTGATCAGACAGAATTTCGAGATATATACAGAATTGGCAAATTAGAAGTAGAAAAAACCAGAACGATTGTCTGTGATGTGTTAAGTTACAAATAGAAACAAGTAATTATTGCGAGTTTCATGTAGTTATCGAAGGAACTGAAATAAAAAAATATTTTTTTTGGATACG
>WOGJ01123010.1:0-15259 GCA_015342185.1 Leptinotarsa juncta | reverse complement strand
ATTATCTTAGTGCAAACAATCAAATATTGTTATCAATAGTTATTGTCAGTATATTTTATAGTCAAGATAAAACACATAAATATAATGTATTGCTTGATAGTGCTTAGAAACTAATTTCATTGAAGAAAGTTAAAGGGGTCAGAACCGTACAGAATTTTATTTTTAACAAAATAATTTGGATTCTGTTTCGTTTAGAGTCAAATGTATTACATATACAGATTGTTAAAATACTTATCAAATGAGATAATAACTTACGAAACCAGAATAAATGTCTCATTCATTAGACATTTTTTGACATCTCCGTATTTTTTCCTCGGCTTTTAAAATGAACCAAACTCGGTGAGATTTTCATCCAATAACTTGAACATAGTTCGATGTGGTTGTCGTCTTTCGGGATACAAGTTTAAATACATTTTCGATGTCCTAACACTGTTTCTATCATATTTGTAATAAATTTGTATCATATCTCTTTTTTTTTTCATTCGAGAAAGCCATTTTTCGCCAAAAATTCAATGACTTGTACGATAACAAAATGTCATTGAGTGTGACAAATTGAAAGTCAAATTTAGAAACATGATGATAACAGTTGATTTTTTCAATATCTCCACAATATTGGTTACGAAAACAAAAGGAGTTTTGACTATTAAACCATTTTGACAAGGGCCTTTTTGTATGTTGAATTGAAAAAATCTATATATTGCTGATCCTGCTGAATTATAATGATTTTATTTTGTTTCAGGTATATTTCATCAATGCTCTGATTTAATTGGGTAAGTAGTAGCCGTTATGAGAGATTGAATGACAATAGCAAATATTTCAAATACTATGCAGAATACTTTTAAAATATGAATGGGTGAGAAGAGTACCTACTCCAACTCTTCAGGTATTTTTACATACTTCATAATTTCAAAATGTTTTATGTGCATTATTATTTCATGCACTTTTTCATAAATTTCTTTAAATTCGGATGTAAAAAGATATAATTGAAACCTTCTACGATTGCCTACAAAAATCAGATTTGAACAACGCTGCCGGAAATGTCGATATTATGTTCAACTGGAGATTGGAGTAACTACAATTGAAATAGACAATGAAAATTCCTAATTGGGAACAAATATTCCATCCAGTATCTAAGAAAAATTATTTCGTTACCAATTGCTGATTTGGAATTATTGCAGAAACTCGAAATTAAACTTGAAACCTGATACTGTGAACGACAGTGACATTGAAGGAAATATATTAGTAATCACTCGTATACCATTGATACTATCAAATATTGGACTGATAGTTATTAATCAAATTAATTTTCAAATTCATTATCCCAATTATACCTTCGAAAATGAAAAGTAAATTTGGTATAATTAAAAAATCGCTTTCTTGCCGGTATGGTATTATACTGGGAAACATTAAGATACTTCTAGGTATGTGATAGAGGAATATCATAGAGACGCAAGAAAAAGAAAAAAGGATTAGGAATTGTAAAACAAGTAAATCACATTCCAAGGTCACTCCGTGGTGACCACCTAATTGAGTGGAATTTAACAAAAATAATCACCAGAGAACTATGCAAAAAGCTCTGAAATCAATAGAATTCGTGCTAGAACTGGATTGAGCAAAAGTTTATGTAAATATTCAGATTACGAACAGATGAAAGTTTTGATTTAAACTGAACTTGAGTAGAATGAGCATAAGCAAAATTCATGAAAGATACTTATTAAACTTTTTTGTTCAGCAGTATATTTTCATTGATTTTGACTGAATCTGTGAAAATTGTTATGATCTTGCTTTAAAAAGATCAATTCAGAAAATATGTCAAGATGTCAAAAAAAAATCAAAATTTGTTTACAAACGTTTCGAAAAAGGAATATCTACATTCACGAGGGGAATTTTTTTGTTTTGCTCGATAAGTTCTTTCGAAAGCCTAAAAAGTGTTTCTTTAAGACTACAAGTTTTTAAAAAATATGAGGTATTTAATAAACTACCAACTGAGTTCACTACTAATTGGTCCACGATTCATCATGGTATTTTTGTGCCAATTTTTCTGCTTAAGGGTTTCTTCTTCTGTTTTGTTTATTCCCCATTCCTGAGGAAATTCTACACCTATAATGATCCTCCTGAGTTTATGGTGTAAGGGTGCAACCCTTTTTACTGGTTATGCATCTCTCACCAAAAGGAAATTCATATTCTAGGCTCAATATTTCTGTGCATTCATTATTCACTACGGGCTTTTGAAAAGTAAGAAGAAGCATTAAAGGTGATTAAGCGGAAGATGTCATGATTATTCCATAATCGAACTCGTCAATGTACTTGTTCAAATATGTGTGAATGAATGACCAAGATTCTGCTTCCATTTTCAGTTTCTTGATTGGTTCATTGCAAAATCAGATTGTAAATTTATTGAATATTTTGGGCCAGGAAGGGTGAAACATTGTATACTTTTATATTAAAATCCTTAGAAGTATCATTTACACCAGAACAGTCCCATCAATATTCATTAAAGTTGTTAAGCTGGTTATCTGTTGCTTCACTTTTTCATCAACAATAGTGTTTATTTTTGAATATTATTCGAAATCCGTCTGGAAATAACCGTAGTAAAGAACATTTCGCCACCTCATATATTCTGTTTCAAATCAATTGAATCTCAAAAGAGGCATCATCCATCGCCGTGCTTTGAGCCATTTTCCAACTTCAATCCCTTTGTAGTTTCTCATAGAAGGGTTTCTATGAAGTTCCTCAGAGAGATATACTCAGAACTCTAACCACATCCTTTCCCATGGCCCATTTACTCCATAACCCATCTGTTAATTACGTTCAGAAGTGCCCCTTTTCTGCAGCCGCCCCATTTCCCGCTCCCCGAGGACTTTTCGCGCCGCCACCAGCGAAATATCGTCTATATTTAGCGATTATCTGAGTAGGCTTGTTCGAAATTTATCTACTGTTTTGTTTTGATGGATGCACGTCTCCTTGATTGATGGTAGATGGGAAATGGATCGGCGGTTTGGGAATGTATACACGGGGTTGTTTCCGTTTGGGGTGGCAAAGTGCTACGGTTTTTTTCAGAAGTGAAAATGGTTACTATTTTTCTCACATTATGTTGTAAGATCAGTGAGGCGTTTCCTAAGAATGGAATAAGTTCATATGAATATCATAATAGGCATTATTTAAAACAATGGTTATATAAGCAAGGTGAAGATGAAGCGAAATTCATCACTACCATCAAAAATTCAAATCGAAATAACATGGTTTACCACAACCATCTCGATCTGATATCTGACAACACCTAGTTCATAAGCGAACATGAAAATACTGTTCAGCAACTTTATATAGGTACCGAACGTCGGTAGTTTTTTTGTATGGCATGGGTGGCGTGGTATATCATACAAGATCTAATCATTATTTTTATGTGGCAGGTTTCATGTGGTATTGACTATTAAATTCATCAGACCCGGTACATTAGTTTTTATTTAGCCGTTCGGATTTACTACGACCTTGCTGTACCTCACTGTACGTCCGTGCTATACTGAATTTGGACCCTATTCAAGTACAAAGTATTCGAAGTTTTTTCTACAAATACGAAAATTTCTGGTGGATGATCCGCCATTCACCAGTAGTTACATTTCTCCTATTAGTGAGTGCGTTGGTTGTAGTGCGCAAGGACCCTCCAGACTTCTGGTGAGTGCGTTCAAACTATCACTTTCACGGAACTGTTCATTAGTGTTCATCGCCTACCCTTGGGATATCAAAGGGTGTGAGTTTTTCGACAGCAGTATGGAGGAACTGCTTGACAGCCTGATGGCCAGGGACAGGGGTGAAGTAATTACCTTCATAGGTTTATTGCTTGATCGCCTGGACCTGAGTCCATCAGAGCTGCTAAGGGGCAGCCCCGTGGCGGCAGTTTGGGAGTCCTCTGGCTCTCCACCAGGGGCCAAGGAGCTTCTCGAGCGTCCTCCTGACGAATCTCAGTTGAAAGGGTAAGGGAAAAAAATTCCAACCTGATGAAAATGAAGATGACTATGATAAGTACAAAATATAGACAATGCGCTTTTAGTCAAATGATGTAATTTTACGAATTCTGTGTGAGTATTAGTTCTTCCAAACTAGAGGAGGTAGATTGGCCAAATTGGGCGAAAAAGATACAGAAATTGATAAAAATGCAGAATCTGCGATTTTATTTTTTGTTACACCTACCGCTAATTCTCTTAAGGAATATTTGAAGATGCTACCTGGCTCCCACTTCAGTGCCACTAATATTTCGGTAGAAAAGAATATTACTTTTTTCTACTTTCTCGCGTCTATGTTACTTCCAAAAACACTATTTCCAAATAGAGAAAATGATAAAGAAAAAACTCCAATAAAGTTGCCAGAGTCCACAACCTTTCGAAAAATATTTTGACAGAACACTAAACTTGTTTTTGGTTATTTGGCCAAGGAGAAAATTTCATTCTATCATGAACTAAGAGTTATTTACTATAGGGCTCATAAGCAATGTGTCCTTTAACATTCATTATTAATATGCGGCCAAACACAACGGCATTCATTATTCTCGAAAATGATATCCCAAACAAATCCGTTAAACTGGATTGCATGTCTTTTATCTGTCATGAAAAGTATCGGAGTTTTCATATTTCACAGTACGTGTTATACAATTCACAGTGTTGAAGAGAATATGGATCCCTGAGGAACAAACCTGAGCCACTCACTGTTGCTTGAATCATAAATGCGTTATGTTTGGGCTCTTGTTTTCAAATACCTATGTCTTTCAAAAATTGGATGCACTCATTATACCCACTCTGTCTCCTGAAAATGCAAACACCATCCCCAGAAATTCATTAATTCCAAGTCCCATCCATAACTCTCGTAGCCAAGGCCCACTTAATGGAATTGAATCGATCGGAGAGAGTCCGCGACAAGTTATTTCCAAGTGGCAACCTCCTCATCGTTACTCATCTTCCTAATGGTTCAGTTTTATCTCTTGGTAAAGGGTAGAAGCCACTCCGAAATGTATGGTTTGTTTGTACTTTAATGTCGCGCGCGACGATAAACTGTCTTATACAGAAATGATGACTATCGCTTATAAGTCGACGTAATCGAGCATTGTGTGCCTCAGATTTATGGCTGGCGATATTTCAGCGTTGAGAAAAATTGCAGACTCGGCAGGAGAGGCTGCTGGATTTGCGTGGTGAGGGTTTCCAGGCTGCATTTGAACGATTGATTGTATGTATACAGGGTATCAAGGATATGCTTCTCTGTATAGAGAAAGCGTTTCGTGAAAATGTCTGCAACTTTATCATGGTCTTCTTAAATGTGTTCTCCAGATTATTCATACTTCTTTAGATCGTGGTACGTTGAAAAATATGGACTTGTTGATCCTACACTGAAGTAGATGTAGCGCTTCGAAATAGTATTTTGACCTAGAGCTTAGATTTTGCTTTTCCCTGTCAGAAATATTTGAGTCATTCACTAGGCGTGAAGGCTCTATTGGATCATTCTTTCAACGTTTGAAGTCAGAATGTCAGCGAATGTCAGCTTCGATATTTCAACATGACGGTGGAAATTCTCTCGTCAACTGAATGTTTTTTATGGGTACCAACAAGTGTCTCATTTTTCTATAAACCTTCAATGATAATATTCAGTGACAAATTCGATGTAACACGTACTGAAAAAACGGACAATTCTTAAATACGTTAAATTCGTATATTATTACCCTACAGCGCAACGCAATAAGTTGACAGTGAGTCTGATTACAGGAAATTACTAATCCGACAAGAATTTATAAAAATGTTCAAAGTAAATTTTTGTTGGGAAAATCAAAGTTATTATGGAATTTCTTAGGATATTTCCACCGCGCAGTTTGGTATTACAGATCTGCTCGGATAAACAAAGTTCGAATAATACATCTTCGTTTGCAAATGCAATATAATACCTTTCCAGTGTTTTCGTCATTCAGGATTAAATGGTTGATTCGGTATGTATCTGAAAACACTCTTAATTTTTCAAGATAATGATGAGAAACGTTTGTAATAATCAACGATAGAATTAATACCTTCACTGGAAAATTTTCTTGCTTTATTGTTCAATCATGAAATATTCAGCTGATGCACTAATATTACAGAAAATTTAAAGTGTATCATGTTTCATTCATTATAAGAAACGAATGAAGAAGATATGATTGGTTTTTATATTCGGATATTTCATTAATAAGTATTTTTGTCGTTGTATGACATTATTTTTGGGTTGAAAACACATTTTTTCCCTTATCAAGTGCTATAGCCATTATTACTCCTAACATATGAATATCATCTGGATATTTCTATCCATAGTTGATTATACGATTGAATGGTTCTTATAATTTTTGCTTCGAGTGAAAATATTATTCTCAGTTACTTTTTTTGCAGAGGAAAATAATAAATTTTTGCTGACCCCTCGAAATATATCTTTAATTATATTTGGAAGTATGTATTTATTCAATAAATATCGATTGGAGTATAACATATATCTAAGATTTCATTCAGATGTTTCAATAATATGTATTCAAAAATACTATTCAAGAATATATGGAAATTTAAAAACACAGAGATTTCAATAGAAAAGAGGCAATAAACATTAATAAGATCTGGCTGACTGTTTTTAAAGGTACACAAACAAGATCAAGTAATCCAATTAGGAGAAACCAAGCCACGCTCACTACTAATAATATAAAACCAGAGTCAAATACCAAAGTTACAACGTTCAGAACAACGAGAACAAGTCGAGCACCAACTCGGCACAGCGACTTTTACCATATCGCCTTTGATAATGTCTTCTGGTTAGAAAATTACTCTCGTTCAGCTTATTCCTAAAAATGGCAAGTAATATCTTCCAAATAACTATAGACCAGTCGTTTTCCTATCAGTGATATCAAAAATCCTGATGAACGCCGTAAACCACCATATCCTTAAATATTTGGAAGGTTTTAATATCTTGAACGATCAGCAATATGGCTTTCGGAAACAAAGATAAACAGGCGACTTTCTGTCGTATGTCATTCGTATTTGGAATTACGCCATCGAGAAACATGGAGAGTCAAGTGCTGTTGCGCTTGATATTTCTAAGGCCTTCGACCGTGTGTGGTATGAGGGTTTGCTTACCAAACTTCGTTGCTATGGCTTGTCGAATCATTTTTGTGTATGGCTCTGCAGCTTCCTGAAAAAAACGTTCCCTGCAAGTAACCGTCTCGAATAATCAGCAAATCTGGTGTTCCCCAGGTATCTATAATGTCTCCAAACCTCTTTTATTGTATGTCAACGACTTATTGGAAAAAAACAATAATCCAATATATTAATTTGCTGACGACAGGACACTTGTCTCGTCATTTCATTTAGATTCCAAGAGGCACATCTTCACCAATAGTAGGAGGTTGCATGATGATCTAGAAGTAATTTCTAATTGAGGTGACAGTAACCAGGTTCATTTCAATGTCACCAAAACCCAATTCCAAAAAGATAAATGTCTCCGAATAATGTCAAATCAGACAATTCCACTTTATGCTTCGATAAGTTTGTTGATTTTCATACGAATGCATTTTGTATAAACAAAATAAAAAAAATTGTCACCGCTTCACCAGCCATTTGATTTTAAATAGTATTGAAAAAAAAATTATGAAAACACATTAAGATCGAAGCTGACTAAGGATTTCCGAGGAACAGACTTCGTGGATTTGACTATTAAACTATGAGCTGTTCAAGGCCTATAGTTGAAGTTTTTGAAAAAGGGTTAACCATTCATTGAAAGAGTTTTTCGAAAGTCGAAATTTATTACCAAACGTTAAAAACTACGTTTACACAATACAATCAAATGAAACTTCTTCTCGACCATAATAAATACATTCGTTTTGACAACACATCCATCCACTTCTCCACCCTTGATCGAAAACAACTCCAATTCCGGTAATGCCAACTTCAATACTCTCCAGAAATCGCGATAGCATCGCAAAGGTAACGAAACTGCAAAGGACCCGCTGAGGGCGGCGCTAAGTGATTAGACTCGACACGTGCAAGACGCGGCTCTCCCCACGTGTCACCCCACCCCGATCCTTCCGCCCAGCAAGAGAAAACGTTGATTGATTGAAGATACAAGAAAAAATGAAGTCGGAATTTTGCAATGCGCCATTTATCTTTATTACAAAAAGGAAAGCAATTTGTAAACCGAGTCTAGATTGTGTATCGGGCTGATATCGCCTTTTCTAATCTGCTCGAGGAAGTGTCATGTTCGGGCATATCAGCGAGCAAAGATTGCCCGTGATGGGTCTTTCGAGAATGGAAAAAAACGCCTTGTCATTCTTGTTGACGGAGACTTTTCGAAGGATATTGTTGACGAGAGCTATTGGATTCTTTGTGTTATACGACTAGCAGCGGGGTTGAATTTACATTTCGAAGATCCTGCGGTAACGTTGTTATGTTTTTGGGTTACTGATCATGATTTTTTCAATAAGCAGACTAAAAACTCATGAGGTGAGCAATCATTACTAATTTTTATTCCAAAAATGGCATTTTTTCTCATTTCACCATCAATGTAGTATAAATCTGATCGTACTAATCGAATATACCAAAAACATACATAATTCATATGATCTTTATTTTTTTCAGATATTATTATATTTAAGATATCAATTAACAACTCGTGCGAGTACGAATCCATTCATGATACATTCGTCACAATCCTTAAGATAAACCAGGAACATAAGTTATCCCGTTAATTGTGAATTACATGCCATATTGTTGTTTTTTTTTCATGATCGATTAATGTGATTAATGTGATTACTGTTTCTACGAGTTTCATTGCTAGCCCATTATACAAAATGTTCCGAATAGAAGGGAGTACATTTGAGTTCAGTTCATATAGATGTTCACAAAAATTCACTTGCATATTTTAATTCTTCTTCAGATTGACTAATTTGAACGTAGATTGAGTTTGAAGAAAAAAGAAATGAAACTTTCTATGTTTTTTACCACTTTTATAAAAGTGGAAAACAGAAAGTTTCATTTGTATTTTCTTCATTATGATTTCCAACCTCGTAGTAACGGCTACATCCATCAATTTATAGATTTATGGCAAGGCATGACACGAAAATTCATTAGATATAGTGTTAGATTGAATTGTCTGTAGAAAGCTTAACTAGGAGTGTTGGAATAAGACAGTTACAAGATTTTGTATGACATATCATGAGCATAATTATCATACTTGCCCGTTGAATGATAGATACGTTTTAGACATAGGAAGAGCAGACTTTTATATTCGTTTAAAATATATACAATAACAATAAATATTTGGCTCTTTGTGAATAAATATTTTTTGATATTCGAATTATCAAACCCTCAGGTCGTTTCCTTCGTAGTCCTCTCCAATTTGATGCCATTCAAATAAAAAAAAGTGTCTGCAATGTTTATTCTAGATCAGCTGTGCATTCATTTTGTGAAGAGCTTCCTGGAAAAATGTATGTATTCTACTAAGAATTTCAGTCAATAACAACACCTCTCCCCTAATAGAATTTTCCCAAGACAAAGCAACAGGATCTTGAAATAATCGCTTTATCTAACGCCTTTCTCCACAACCATAAGGAACAAACACCATAAAACCGTTACTGCAAACGACTGACATCAATCAAAGAAAACAAAAGCCAGCGCCCGCAGAATTCATCATTACTTTCAGCGCGATATAATAGAAAAAGTGCTCCGAACTTGGGTAATATGGCAAGAAAAAGCATAAGGGCATAAAGGGCCGGGTATCCATAACGCCGGATAACGCCGTTTCTTGTCCAATATATGAACTAGTGTGTTATTGTTCCCTTCCGCGAAATGAGGACGCCCGTTACAGGAGAGGGCACACAAAGAAAAACCACCATTTGTTTTGCTCGTAAATCTAGGCGACTTACTAAGCCTGTTCCTGGGAGGAATTGTGTGGGAAGTAGAGTGGAAAGCGGAGATCACATTATTTCAGGGGGCGTATCCTGTGCTCATTGACGATGTTCCTGTTTCCCATAAATCACCTCTGGGTGTGACCTCTAAAAACATTTTCACATAGTTCACTGAAGAACTTTGACGTGGTGAATACCATGCTGAAAATTAAAAAATTATTGGTGTTAAGGGGTTTTTATACAAATCCATCAGCTAGGCTGTTTTTGAAATTAATCTAAACCAATTTCTGCATATCATATATTTTTTATTCTAATGACGTTCACGTGACACGTATTTTCATCGTAAAATCAGGTAGAACGGCATATAATTCGATCAGAACTTTCAACTATGAGATGTTTTCAATATTGTATCTGTCGCTGTGGATAGGATGAAATGTAGGGTGTAAGGGCAACGCAGGTCAGCTGGAAGCGTTCATATAAAATGATCAAAAGTAACCATATTAAACACACAAAAGAGGTCGGATGAAAACGTTCATACAGAACAACAAAATACACCCACAAAGTCTAGCCTTGAGTGGTCATGAAAGAGAACTGAGAGTGCTCACGTGGAAAAAGTAAAAGCCTAACACAAGATAACAAATTCAACATATGCCATATACCTTGTGCCTGTGAGCCATTTACCATGTACATCAAGGGTACATTGGTACAAATTCACTTTCTGAATTATATTGCACAATACGCTACACTAAAATGCCAGTAACACCCCCTATTTATTATTAGATTGTTCAAAAGTTTTGTCACTTTTAATATCATGTGTTTTTGTAGTTCCATATCTCAATAAATATTCGTTCTTTTGTGTTGTGGTATATACTAATCGATAGAGAATTTTGTACTCATTTTGTACTTTGATACCGTTTCCGAATATCAATTTATTGTCTCTTCAGTTTATGTGCATTCCTTTAATGTCTTTCTCCCACCTTTTATTTTTTGAACGGGTCAACTCAAAAAATTTAAATTGGGATAATGAAATTAATGCATGAATACTTTATTTTGAAGTGAAATTGACAAATGAAACTTTCAAGATGACGATTTCAGTGATGAGAAGGTTGACAGTAGTTTCCAGCATATTCAAATACAGTTCCCCTGTTAGACTTTGATCAAGAAATAGAGGTACTATAATATGGTTTCCCAATATTCCTGCCCAACCGTTAATTTTTTCTGGATATTGGGTATGTGTTTTCCAGAAAACGTGATAGTTGGTGTCACTTCGATAACGGCAATTTTGTCTTTGAACATTGCTGTTTAAAAAAATGTACATTCGTGAATAAAACAAATATTGTGGAGATAGGTAGATTGCCTTGCAATGGTATTCGTCATGATTTCGCAGAACTCTGTTCTTTGATCAGAGTCATCTTCAGTTAATTGGTGTACCATTTTAATTTTGTATGGGTGATACCTACAATTAAGCTTGTCGCCCACTTGTCCGGCACAGCACAGTACGGCGCTGTCCTTCGCCTAATGGAAACGGGTAGTAGTATCGCTTACTTGTCCAGCTACAACCAGCATACTGAAGGTGCTGTTTGTTCGATTTCAAGGGAATTTCAGTTGACATATAGCGTTGACAGAAACATGTCAATCACTAGCAGTTCTGACGAATAATTCGGCATTATAGTCGCCGCATTATTGAATGTAGTGCTGGCAACTGATGGAATAGCAAAACAGAGAGACAGAAACTTCACAGGCACGTTTGGACAAGTTGATGCTGGCAAGTGCTGGCCGGCGACACGCTCACTTGGCCAGTCCGTCACAGCACGTACCGTTATTTGCCGGTCAGTATCGGAGAGCTGGAATCCTTTCCGGCGGCGGATGCTCTTGGCTGTGCCTTGCCGGGCAAATGGGCGATTGTCCAATCCTATCCGTATTTTAATGGGACGGACCGTGCTGTGCTGGGCCGGACAGGTGAGCGACAAGCTTTAGGCAAACTGATTCCAATATGCAATAACTCAATAACTCTTAAATAGAACAGAACTGATAGAATCTGACTCAAGCCAAGATTAATACAGCACACTTATTGAAAAGGATTCAGAACTGGCAACACGCCAATTTCACTAATACACTCCTTCTGACGTCACACACATCGTTTATGTATAGTTGTCTCTTCAAATGCCTTTTGTTTTTATCTTTTTTCAATCTATGAGGCCTATTCTGTATAATAATATTTGTACGTGAAAAACAAAGTTGAAAGCGGTGATAAATAGTAAATGAAATCCTTGATGATTTACCAAGTTTGAATTCAGTACTTACAATTTTCTCTGTCTCGTGGTATCAAATGAAAGTTTGATTGAGATATTTTACTAAGCTTTCAATATATTACGACAGCTTTTGCCGAATCCATCTATTTATTTGTGTCGTTAATTATTAAAAATTCAATTAATGTTTTATTATTTAGAACGAAAAGCTCCAACTACAATCGCGTATAGATTACAATGAGCAGCAGCAACGAGTAAATGAATACATACATTTTTAAATCCGCCCATCGATATTTCAAACAAAATGACAAAATGCATTGCTATTGGAATTTTCACAAAGCTTTGTTCATTTAAAAGTTGCAATGAGTCATTGAAATGTAATATCATATTTGAATATCATTACATATTCATGAGACTAAAAACCAATGTTAACAAGTTATAATTATCTAATTATTATTAGTAAAGTAATGTGATATGAATAATTATTTCACCAATTTCCGCTTCATAAAACATGAGGAACCACGAATACCAATAAACGAGATATTGGCGATCGGATAATCGTTCATTATAGATATTTTTGAAGTTACTCCATACAGTGTTAAAAAATTAATTTTGAATCATATTTGTGACCAAATTCTGATATTGTAAAAAACTGCATCATCAAAATACAGTTCTATGTAGGTAACATTGAGATTAATATTACGAAATTGTATGCGTACCTCTTATATTTTGAAAAATAACCCCACTTTTGGCATTTTTTCGAAAAAAGATAAAGTTGACAAACGACATGATGCACAGTCAATATCATATGATATGAAACTATTTTTTGACTATTTGAATTTTTCAAATGAAGCTTTATGTTTGCTTATTATAATTTCTTAACAGTTTCCCTTTATAAATTCAGTGTCAGGCATCATTTGAGAAGCTAAAAACATAGGGCATGCAAAGGGCATGGTAATTAATATACATAAATTGTATTTGATGAAAATACACCAGAACTAGAGCACTTCTTTTCGATACGTGTTTCATCAATCAAGTTAACGTCATCAGAAGATGACTTGTCAATAGTATCAGTAACTCAAATCTGAATTTGTATCAAACCAATAATATAATACAAAATTGAATCGTTTCATGTGTCCGAAAGACAAGTCGTTGGAAAAAGAAAAGTCTGGGATTCATTCAATAAGCTTCGATGATTGTGATAAGAAATATTTTGGTCAAACCAAACGGACTTCATTTGCTCCCTACAAGGAACATGTTTCGTATGTTAGGTTTCATAGACCGGAGAAATTTAGTGTCACTCAACACACCATAGAGAATAACCATAGAATAAGTGAGAAATATTTAAAATTGTTGAAACTGGTAGATAACAGGTTTCTTAATGCCTTCGATAGCTTGGAAATCGAAAAGTGTGAAATGAGTTCTATGAATAGCGATCAAGGTCCTATTTCGAACAGTCCTTTGTTTGGTGTTATGCGTCTAAATAGTCACTAATATAGAGGAAATACATAACAAATTATTGGTATTAAAGAAACAACTAGTTTAGCATAGGAACAGTAACAGTTAGTAGTTAGGCCACTAGCATATAAAAACACAAATATAGTAGTGAAATTTTGTCATAATGATCGCCTGAGGATGCCAAATTGGTTAGCGAAACACGTGTCGAGAGACCGTAATTTTGTTCTGGTATTGGGAAAGTGTTTTCAATAGATATATCACTCTGAAGTGAGATGAAAATTTATCGATTGAGAAACTTGAGATTTCAGTGGAAAGTCCGGAGGAATTTACTAGACATTTTCCATTATGAAAATCCTTCGATTTTGCCACACGAACGATTTTCTATGAAAAATATCGTTTCTCATCAGGTTTCGTCGTAAAATTTTCACATGAAATTCTTCAATAAAGTTACTTCGAATCTCCACTCGTCCAAAGTCGTTCGAGAAGACATTATGTTCCGAGAGAAATATCACAAAGTGAATTAGCTTCTGGAGTTGGTTTCATATTTCAGTAGTAATTTTAAAAAACACCAAAAACTCATAATATCATGATTTATTAACCATAATTAATAATTCTAATGAATGAGTTAGGGTTCACCTTCTGAAGCAGCATTCATGAGTTTTGTCAAAAAATTTTGTTAAAATCTGTTTTTTCGTAAACCAGCTGTCGCCCCCTCTACGAACGAAAACCCCTAGAAGAAGGAACTTGTTCTAGCTACCAATTAACGGAGTCTTACCTTTTAACGAACGATTCCAAGCGCAGGTAGTAAAAACAAAAAATGATATGAAATTAATAATATTAAAAACAATTTTTCATTGGCGCTGTTACACATTTGTGTTATACAACAACAAAAACGTTTACATATTGAAATTATAGAAGGCATCATGATTAGAAGGCTTTCTCATTTTCACTGTGTAATCATCAGCTTGTCGATTTTTAAGTGGTAGAGGAACTGTGTTGAATAATCTAGATTCTAGGGGCATGAAAGTAAAAGAATAGTTCAATATTGTTTTACTTTCGTTTCACCTCTCCATCTTTTTATTAGTACATCCCTATATTTATCTGATTGAGACAGTGTTTTCAATTGATGATGAGTGTGGTTCAATTTATTATTATAATACCTCTTTCTGAAAAAAGAAACAATATTTTCTATTACACTCGTATAACAGAAAAATTATGAATTATATAATAAAACAATAAAAAAGGTTCATTCACGAATTTTTACAAATACATTTCACAAATACACAGTAATATAACATATACATAGTAATCCAGTATATAATAAAATATACATATAATAAAATAGATTTGTGAATAAAGAAGTTCAAAATTACTGAAGCAGTAATAAAGCTGCTTGTGCGAGTTATTACTAAAAATAAAATATGTCACAATAGTGCTTTTGGAATCGTAGTTGCCTATTAATATATTATCGTACTCGGTATAGTGTCACAATCATGTGTTTGCATCATATTCGGCATATTTGTCACTTTCGGTTTGTTTCATTTCAATGGATTATAAAAAAAGCTAACGTTTGTTTGAAGGTGGTTGACAATGTTTTGTGGTGTATTTCATCAGTTCGGACTTCCATTGTCTAATCTAATATAAATTGATTCGAAAACCC
>WOGJ01122983.1:0-11146 GCA_015342185.1 Leptinotarsa juncta | reverse complement strand
GTGCGGCTGGCTCCTACTGGTGGCTCCGTGCATTTGTATTTCTATCTTTTGGTAACCAAGTGTTGTCCATCCTTACACTTGGCTGCACCATACTGATGATGAGTCAAACACGTGTCTATGGTTTGTCACTTTCTTGAGTGCTATGTCCGATTATTAACTTCTGTTTCTATATTGAGACACTCAATAACTTTCACCTCAACAGGTCTGAACCCTGATTGACAGGTGATATATCGAAGTCATTCAGATAATCACGCATCTGCAAGTTCAATATTTTTTGTTAACTTTTGATAGCGCACATAAGGTTAACTGGTCGGAGATCGCCTAAACTTTCGGGGTTAGAAGTTTTGGCCAACGGAAGAACATTTGCTTGCTTCCAGATGGATGGATGGGAATTACGGGGCAGCAGTTCAGCACCATTTTGAAGCTTATCTCAGCAGGTCCTACAGCATTCGACTCCATGTTCAGAATAAACTTATAGATTTCATAGTCATCAGTATCTTTAAGCAAAAAGTTGGATTTTTTATATTACTACCCGAAATGAAATTCATAACTTCATCATTCGGGAAGAGTTGCAATTGGTTATACTTCCAAAAAATTTGTTGATATCTTCAACGTTCAGTAAGTGATCTGGAAAGGATTTGAAATTTATTTTATGGTGAATGTTCAAATCGGATAAATCTTTCCATATCTACCCATTTCTTGTAAGCCGATTATTGAGATATGCTCTTTTCTCCAGGTTCACGGTGCGATTAGTTAAATTCCTCAACTGGGTTTAACTTTGTCTTTCTTAATCTCGCAAGAACTCTATCTCTTTGTTTTCACATGAGATTCAGATTGTCTGTGAGCCAAGGGACACTTTTCTTGGACATACTGACAGTTTTAATAGGAGAATATTTTTCAAAAAGATCGGTTATTGTCCCATTTAAAGAAGTCAATTTGTTATTGATATTTTCGATATGGTGAAGAGAACGAAATTCCGCTGCCGCATTCATGGCGCAGATAGGATGTAAGGTTCAGAGTTAACTCAGTAATTGAACTTTTCAAATATCGAGAGCTCCTTTCTCATAGAAAACCATCACGGTGATAGGGGCTCAGCCGTAAGAGTCCCTCTTTCCCTAGCTACTCATTAGACCCCTTATGGACCATAAAGTAATCAAAACTTCGAATTTGAGTGTTTAAAGGAAATATAAGTCCACTAAACGTCCCCAACTGCCCTTCTGTAATAAAGGATCAAGAAAAAGAAATACTCAGTTCTCTAGTTCATGAGTTGAGTTTACGAAAGATGTGGATATTTGATCGGAAGCAGGAGCTCTTCTATTCCTGCCAAGTTACTTGTTGCCTTCTCAAGAGCAGGAATATCTATTAGGAGAGAAATATCTTTCCCTGAGGATGCCCTGTAAGTGACTTGAGTCAACAGAGGAGACGGGTATCAAATGAACGACTCCAACTCTCCTCACTATAGGATAAAGAGAAAGAGCTTCCCACTTCTCTAGCTTTTGAATTGACTTAACAGAGAAACTAGATGTTGTTCTCAATTTCAAGTGCAAGAGCTGCTCAGTTCTCAAACTCTTCAACAAACCTAGAATAGGATAGGTGGTGCAGCCAGGAAATGATTTGTCGTCTCTTCGAGACCAGGATCCAATTGTTGATTAGATTGAGAAAAATTTACCATGATCTGAACTGGATTAGATTATCAGCATTTGGAAATTTCCCACTATTGCCAGCTGACATGAAAGATCAATAAATTGGTTTTTTTGAGAAACTGTATTTATTTGGTGGAAATAAAATACGTGTGAGCTACAATAAAATCTTGCATGTTGGAGGGGTTGCAGTGGATGCTCAAATAGACCAACCTATCTTGGACTTATCTGCCTACCTATTGAAATTACTTAGAGTACTCAGACTGAATGCGTGATAACTCTTATTGCAACTCAGCGTGTTCAATATCAGCAATAGGAGGTTCTTTTAATGTATTTGAATGTGTGATATTAACTATCTGGTAATAATTATGAAGAAAAGAACTAGTTTTTTTTTCAGTTGATACTACCATTAAATCATGCTCTCTTTCGTTTTTATAAAATAATGCCAGGTTTTGCGAAATAATATTCGTTAAATTTTCTGAAATAGATCTCACATTTGTGTGAATATAAATGTTTCGGAATGTATAATATGGTTGAATAATTTTGAAAAATTGAGAGAACTTTTGTAAAAGACGAATGACTGCTGCTAGAAACGTGAGTACTTTTTCGTTTGTTACATAAATTCAATCTGCAGGTCTGTTAGCATTCAGTGAGGTGATTTCTTATTGAATTCAGTTCAGTAACATGCCCATCCAAAGCCTTTCTTACCAAACTTCACGAACTGGTTTTATTCCTTTAGAAATGAGCTAATCACATTTTTTTATTTGTCTCTGTTCTTGTCACACTTTTCCCAAAACCACTCATTGAATATTATTTTCGTTGTTTGTGACAATATTAACGACTTCTATTAGAGTGGTTACAATCTGTTCTTGAAAATACCTGATCCATGTAATGTTTTCAGTAATAGTCAAGACTTCTGAACTAGTTTTTGTGCATTTTTCGAATCTCAAATTTCAAGTATTTTATGTGTTCCCTACATACTTTTCGGAAACCTGATCGGATTGTGGGTAGAACACTAATTATTGATATTAACTTTGAGTTGAACTCTTGAAATTTGCAAAATTTTTGAAAGGGTTGGCAGTAGATCGGAGATCTATTTGAGCAAAGATTTTTATATTCAGCTGATTTAGAACTTTTAGGCAACACACGCACTACTGTAATCTTCCATTCATCAAACATATTCATTAAACTGGCACTCATGATAGATTATCAACTGGTAATGTACTGATTTGTGTTCTTATGTTAACAAATACCAGTTATGCATTTAGACCACAAAAAATGTACATGATAACCGCATTTAAAAATTTCACAATGTTTTCTCAGCAATACAGTCTACCTAGACAGGAAGTATATTGCCATAGTAGTTAACAGCACTGACACTGATAAAAACTTTGAAAAAAGTTTCAATGCTCTTGCATAATCTAAAAAGGTTGGACTTTTGGGAAAAAAAGTTTTTGGCTTTCTACTACTCCATCTTGATTCCAAAAAAAAGAAGGATGAGGGAATATTCCAAAGAAAGGAAGGAAGTAATTCTATACATGGATGTGTAGATCATGCAAAGAAGTAACTTTCAGACACAAAATTCTTTCGAAACAAATGCTTCTATATGTTGGACTTCTATTGTTGAAATGCAGTCCTAAGCGAAATCGAAGAATTAGGCACGAACATTTTTCAAAATATGTCTGTTACCGTACAACGTTTCGAAGTAAGTTGTTTTAGTGGTATCATTGACACCATATTTGATCAAGAAATAATATAAACAGAATGATTTTATCACATTTTCTCCAATTTCTCAAATTCCTCAAATGATAATCAGAATCTAAACAATGGAATTGTTTGCAATCCCCAACCAGTTTTGTTTTTTTGATGAACGGTTAAAACAATCTATATCAATATTTTTTCTAGTCACTTTCACTATGTCCTCATAATGTTAATTTATCATTTCTACAGGAGTTTGACCAATCAGAAAACACAGACCAAGATCGTCGTGGAAATCAGAAAATGGATCCATGAACATCTACAGATACCTATCGATAGGATGAATTGAAGATTGAGCAGTTGAATAAGAACCATTCTCACAAATATTTTGATATTGTGATCACATTTTTTACAAGCTTTCATTTAGTTTCACTTATCCCAGAATCTATAATCAAATCTTGGAAAGTAATATTTGATGCATTTTTTTGAATTCTGATTGAGTAGAAATTTGCCGCAATTTTTTCCAATATGTCGTGCGTTACAAAATTATGATTTATCATTTCCACTATAATATCTACAACATGGACATCAAATGAAAAGGCTGAATTAGTGAAATGAAATGATATTGTAAATTGTCGGACCGTCCTAGATGACATACTGGTTGACTGGTTTTTTATGTATCCCTATAATATCGGAAATACAAATATGAAAAATAAAATGACGTCACGCTCCATCTAATATAGTGGATTTCCAAGGATGGTGAACTATGCTTTTATGCACCCCTTGGGATTGATATCAAATGAAAGGGTTTAAGGAGAAAAATAATATGGCGGTAACAAAATGGCTACCACACAAATTCTGAAGAGTTATATCTCGGCAAAGTATGTACGTGTTGCGGTTTTGTCCAGTGAAAATCTCTAATGAAGATATGGATTTTCATCAGCGTTTCAAATTCGTTTCAAATTTCATAAAAACGTTGTAACTACAGTAGAATTGAACAATTTTTGCATAATTCACACAAATACTTAAAAAATTAGAAAATTATCAAAACATTTTTGAGTTATATATTCATTCAAAATTCATTCCAAATATTGTAGAAATATCAAAAACTATAGTAGAATGCATTATTTCTCACATAATCCACCCAAATTAGTTTTCACCGTAATAGGCGAAACTCCATCACATTTTGAGAAACTAGAGTTGATTTGTATTTCTCACATAATTCACGAAAATACGCAAAAATGATGGAATTTTAAGATTTTTTTCAATTCTGTCATATTTAACTCAAATTCATCAATATTAAAAAACTAGAGCAGACTTTCTTATTTTTCACGAAATTCACACAAACACAAAAAAATGGGGAAATAATATGTTTTTTATAAAATAATTGAATCTCTTCATATCTTACAAATTGTTTAATGTAATAATGAATGAGTGTAATTTGAAATTTGTTTTCAAAAACTATTGATTCTTTTACTTTTGAAGGTACTGTGTGTATAATTGACACGAGTAACTTTCAGAAGAGTCTTCAATATTGTTGTGAGAAATAAAAACTAGAATTTGTAGTTTTAAACATGAAATCGAGAAAGATCAAATATCGACGATTCACAATAGAATAGGTTGACAGGTAATACAATGCAAATGTCGGAAATGGACACTAATCTTCAAATCGTGAATGAAAGGGGTCGAGTATTACCTCATCAGAATTACAATTGCTACTTACTTGTCCTTATTATCATTTAGTTTCCCAGAACAAAACGAGAACCCTGAACACGCTTAGGTGTGATATACATATGCTATTGACTCCATTAATTGAAGGAAAATGAAATGAAGTATCGTTTTTGTAGTGGATTTTGATACATTTACAAAATAATGGTGAATGTAATAAATTACAAAAAGAATATTTTATAAAATATTTGCTTTGATGATAATGATCAAATACAGGGTGGGGCGTCCCATACGACACGGTCCCTGTATACTAAACCTTTAATTTTTTCGGGAATTTCTCCTTTTCATTTCATGTACATTGATTGAGGCTGCAAAAAGAAATTATTTTGGTACCTACAGGGTGACATATCGAATTTGTCTTTTTTTAAATGGACTAGCCCATATTCTGATCAAGCATTAAAGAGGTTTCGGGTTATTGATTTCGATGAAACTCGTTTGCCAATATTATATAGAATGTTAAAAAATTATTGTCCTTTCTTATAATTTCGGACAAAGATAACTTTGTTATTTCAAATAAAACACACTGTGTTATTTTAGTCTGAGCAATACAAGATTCAATTATATTTTATTTCATATTTGGTTCCCTATACCCAACCAAAATTGTTTTTCAAATAGTGGCTTTTTCAAATAGTACTTTTTATTTCAATGCATTCTTTGAATCAAGATAGCTTTGAAACCACATCTATATCATTTGCTCACAGAATTCTCATTGACAGTGTTCCATTTACAGGGTGTTCCATTTAATGAACTCAACTTTGATATGTGACACTTTTTTGAGCCACCCTGGAGACTTCAGAATAATTTTCTTCTGCAGCCCTAATCAATTTACATACTGTGAAATGGAAAAATTCCCAAAAAAAATTAGTGGATTGGTCTACAGGGACCGTGTTGTATGGGATGCCCCACCCTGTATATTAACGAACATAATTGACTTTTTCGGAATGTTATAGGTAGACAAACGATGGCAGGTTGTTATTTTTGGACTGAAATTCCAATAAGTTGTATCTCCACTCCATTATTCAAAACATAGTTTTGTAGTCAACATCCATGTCTGTTCGATTTTGTAAATAAAAACAAATTGAAACAAATTGATAAAAACAAATAAATACTTACCAATAATGAAGTCGATTGTAAATTCGTCACATCGAAAAGTAATAAATTTTACAAAAATATAATATTTCTCAGCAATTCTTCTTACGCTAATATTGCAGATTTGAATATATATCACCCACGATTTATTTGCACTCAGTTTAACTTAAATAATATTTGCACATCATCAGTCTTAAATTTTAGGTCTTATGTTCATTTAAAGACATCCATGAAGGAACTACCCTTTGAACAATACCCAAACAATAAGAATATTGTCTTGAGCGTATCCCCTCTTTTTAACGGAAAACTAAGAATGCCATATGTCATTTATACGATAAGGCACGCGACCGTTGAAGGAGTTCTCCTTGGGTGATTTTGTCTTACACCAGATTATGGTCTGCTGACCACCACTAGCTCGTGCATCTTCAGGGCTGAGCTGAATTTCAAATAGGAACACGTGCCAGCACACATTTGTGCAGTGAAAAAATACTTCAGAAGTAATATGAAATGATGAATATATTTTTCAATTAAGATATATTATACATATACACATTCCTTTTGATTTTGTGTGTTTCGAAAGAAGTTTCATTGAAAAACTGAAGACTGCTTCAAGAAAATAATTGATTTTGATTTTATAACAAAATACATATGATATCTAATACAATGACTTTTCTGATCTATTATGTTTAATGGCAAATGGTGATTAATCTGCCTTGTAAAAATGTTCTTTAATAACATACTGATTGTTTGAGGATGAAAACCTTTTGAATTTCTACTTCTCTATCTTTATACCTGGAGAGAGAAAATGTTTAGTTGACACATGGCAGTTTCTTTCAGATGTAGACTGGAAAAGACAGTGCGTCCGAAACAACTTTTTTCAAATGTAATAATGAAGAAGTAAAAAGACGAAATATTTTCATCCCATAAAAAACTCTGAAAAATGTTCACCATTTCAATTGAGGTGAATATTTTTGATATTTGATATGATATTTGATATGACGGCATAGAAAATAATATAAACCATTGAGATCCAGAGCCTATTGTTCTCCACAACCTATATAGTGATTATTGTAATTTTACTTTAAAACTGTAATTCAAAGTATACCACGAGTTTCTCTGATTTGAGAGTTATTAAAAGTTATCAGTTATATCAAGCCATAGTATTTATTATCGATGTTTTTCCGTTAATCAGCTGTCGTCCCCATACGAACGACAACTCTCAGAAGTTGAGAAACTTGTGCGAGCTAAGGACTAACCAGGTCTTACCTTTTAACGTGTGATTCCTAACAGAATGAGTGTGATTCCTAGTAGAATGAGTGATGAGATGGACAAACCAACTATTACAAAAAACACTGTTTAGACGACTAAATAACAAGGTAGGATAGATAAATGGTTGGCGAAGTTGTTAATAACGCTGCCGACAAATTTATTAATGAATTAATCCTCAAACAAGGCTCTTCGCTAAGCGAGCAATTATTTTAATTAGCACACTCAGTAAAGAAGGATTTAGGGAAATTGTAAAGAACTCGATTATGTTCATTACGATCATAATTCACTTTCGAATTCTAACCACCGTCAAAAATCCACCAACATATACATATTAAATCGTAGCAGCACCAGAAGTAGAGTTAGCTCTCCCAAAAGGTTTACCGTGATTATAATTAAAAGTAACTCGCAAACCGTGAAACGGTCTCCCTTTAAACCCAAACTTCGTTTTAGCGGTAATAAAAAGAGATGTAATTCACGCTCTAGCTATACATAATTCATTCATTGTTGATGATGAAAACAGGGGAAAATATTCATATATTTAGTTTGAATCTGATAAAATTTGAGACGATAGAAAAAGAATTGAAATTTTCTGTTTTTGATCACTTTCATTTTTAACTAACGTTACTGCAGTTTTGTTCTATAAGGACATTATACTAAAAATGGTTGATTACATTAGCCCTTATATCAATCAATCATTTTTAGTTTAATGTATAGGTTTGAAAATGTCTTTGTAGGACGAAACTGCAGTACCGATAGTTCCAAATAAAAGTATTGAAAACACATAATGTTTCAATTATCTTTTTTTCATTATGATTTTCCTACCACGCAGTAACCTAACGGCTAAATCCATCAAAATCAATGTACTCGACTGTTCATAACATAAAGAGTCAGACACAGAATTGTTATGGAATGATCACCACAAAAAATGTCTGGTACTGACTAAACAAAATCTGAATTTTCTACATTTTGAAAATTTCTAATCGCACATTTTCACAGCCCATCTACGGAGTAATCTAAGCACTAAGTCAATATACCTTCCACAGTTAGAGAATATTACATGGGAAGTATTTTCGAAGGATGATAGTGTTTTCTGCAAGTCAAGTTTTATATCAATGATCTTTCATATATCACGGTGTGTAGTGTTCCCTTGAATGACATCTGTTTCAATTTCATAACCAATGTTTGGGATACAAACTAAATGGAAAAAAGTGATTTTCGTGTAATTCAATTTTCATGTTAATGTTTCAAAAGGGTTTTTTCTCTGTTTCTGTCTGAAAAAACTTCCGTGCATGACCAAGATATCTTGATGAAAAGTTTTTATTGTATAGTTGCTTTTTTCCAGATGAGTTGCCTTTCTAGAGCTTTTGGAACCCAAATTCTATGGTCATCTGTTATTGAGAAGGTTTCTTATTTTGCCGTGATTGTTGTACAGCTTGTAAAATGTAGCTAGAGCTTTCTGAATTCCATCATGGTCCCGCCCTCTAGATGTGCGTTCTTTTGAAGACTATGAGAGCGAGAGAAATAATTCGCTAGCCTCTTCCTTAATTTGACAAGCTGTACATAGTTGTTCTCCAGCAGGAATTTACCAAAACCTACAATGTAGGTAAGTTACGAGAATGGAATTTCGAAATATTTATTTTCTGAATTATTATTATTATTTTAGTTACATCAGGAACTCATCTTGTTCTAGTGTTTTTGAATGGCATTTGTTTTTTATATTGTACTTGTATTAATGATTCTCTTCTGAAAATTTTCTAGTCTTGTCATTCTTCAGTTCAGCCTTTTTAATTCTTGTTGAAAAGTTTATCTGATGCCACCTAGTATTCCTTTTTGTGTTTTACACATAGATAACACACAATTTTACACCACTTGTGTTACTAATTTTATCGCCATGTGTACTTTATAAATGAGTACCATATAGGAAATATCTCCTGATGAGACAAACTGATGTAGAGAAATGTGGATACAGTTGTTCTGTATTAGAAAAATAATCCTAAAAAAGCAATGGAAATTTTAATTCAATTCAACTCTTAATTTATTTGGAGTTCAAAGTGGTACAGCGTTAGATCTGTGAGCTGGCATAGTTCCAAATGATGATCGATGTCTCGCAAAATGCCTAGATGGCACATTTGTATATTACCATAATTACGACTTGAGAATATTAACTGACAAATGGAATCCTTTATAGAACAATTTTGGGGTGAATTTGAATTAATCAAAATATGTAATGGAGATCTCTTATACTTCACATAGGTATGGTCCAGTTTAAGCGAAAGTTGCAGATCAATTCATTATGAATTTTCAATTAGGAACCCTGGAAAGGTAGGTAGGAAAGAGGGCACCCTGAGTATGTCACAATGCACCTCTCCGGAATATTAATTATTATTCCGACTCCGACCCCGGAGTATGCTTGTGGAATTGTTTCTTGGCTCTCTCTGCAAGTGGCGTAATGGACATCCCACTAAATCAACTGCAGAGAGATTCTATGACTAGCTGGAATTAATTTTATTTGGTCGTAATTACCCAGACGGTTCACACCGTTCTGAGAAGACCATGCCCGGTACTGATCGGATCGACCAACCGTAAAATAAATGTAAAATAATTAGGGTATGAATAAACTCTACCATGAAAATCTACCATCGCAATATTTCATTTAATTACGTTTATGAACAAAATTAACCCTTTCTTTACTATTTCTTGATATTCTCTTTGCCTCTGCCCATGTTAATCCTTTTCTATTCTTTTGATAAGTTACATTTATTGATTCCTAGATATTTAAAATATGTCACTTGTTCTATATGTGTAAAATCAATTCACTTATATTTTCATGTTATTTTCCTACTGCCATTACTTTTGTTTCATTTTTATTTAGAGTCATACCGTATTTCCTAAGTATATAGTTCCAGGTTTCTAAGTTACTAAGTCTACTCCTTTCTCAGTCATTACGACATAATGTTCAGAAAACGTTCTTTATGATATATCTTGAATGTTTGTATATCTCACATGTGGCTTTTTGGTTTTTATCCTTGAAGTATATGGAGAATAATATTGCCAATTTCTCTTCTTAATAATATTTCACATAACTGTTTCATGAGAACTTCATCAAAAGCTAGCTCCAAATCTATAAATACCATAAAACCCCTTTTTCTCTGTTGTATCTATTTCCCCTTACATGTTTTTCGGTATAAATATGAACTTCCATTCATAAATTCGCTTTGTGACAATGGTCCAATATTTGTTCGTAGATTTTCATTGCAACATTAAATGTAATACCTCTATAATTATTGGAGTCATACTTGTTACATATTTTATTAATTCCTACTATTAGTGCAGTTTGTCAGTTTTCAGATGTTCGTTGTTCTATCCAAACATTCTGATATATTTTTAGTAGTATTTCCATCGCCTTCTATTTTTTGTTCTTTATCATTACACGCTTTATATTAGCTTCACCTGTATGTATGTATGTATGTTTGTTTGTTTGTGACTCTAAAGATAGGAATCTGTATTTGACAGAATTATCGACATTATCTATTCGCGGGCAGATGGCACTGTACGTAACCTCCTTGATATATCGGCATTATTGCTTGATCTATTCGCGGGCAGATGGCACTGTACGTAACCTCCTTGATATAATTCGAACTCACTTTATATGTCTTTCTTCATTTAAAAAAGGTTTTTTTTTATTAACACGCGCGCCTGCTGCCTTATTTGTAACCCTCCTT
>WOGJ01122905.1:0-13746 GCA_015342185.1 Leptinotarsa juncta | reverse complement strand
TTAGGAGTGTGAATACAAAAATAATTTTATTTAAAAATCAATAATATTTATATTTTTACATTTACCATTAACATTTACTTGTACTTTCCTTTTATTCTCAATTATTCTCTTTTTATGTTACCACTGGTTGAACTTATGTTTATGTATTTTTTTTTTAATTTTTAAATTAGAATAAATATTATGAGAGTGCAATTTATTTTGGTTCTAATTTTCTTTAAGAAACTATCTTTGCATCAAAAATTTTTCGATTTTTTAATAAGTATTATTAAAATTCACTAGTAAGTAGTATATGAATATTGTAATCATCTTGGGTCATAAGTGAATGTTGTGATTCTAGCTTTATTCTTAATTTTATTTAGGTACCAGTAAATGTCATTTGAGACCCTTGATCTATGCCTTTGATGCACAGAAAAGCCTTATTTGTTACAAATTTTATTACCCTCTAATGGTACGCTTATGATTCTACCGGCCAAGCAAATATCGTCTTTATTGTCTCTCCGCCCGTCCCAGAATGACGGCATGTAAAAAAATACTATTTATGAATGAATCGCCAGCCCACTGGTATGATAGCTAATCTGCTATGATAGAGGGTTTATTCCAGTGATGCCAGTTTGTGAGTATTTTCATCGACTTGCAATACTGTCATTTTGTAAGGATTTTGATAGTATTCTATTTATTCATTCAAAAATTGGAACAATGTTGTTGGATTTATATTATATAGTTTGACAGAGCCGGTCCCAATGAATATGTGTCAATATTCTTTTTCATGTTCAACGAGAGTGGGGTTTTTTATATTCAGTTTCTTACAGTCTCTCATGTGTTCTGAAACTCGTGTTTAAAGATGCCGTCCGGTTTGACCAACATATCATTTGTGACAGATTCCACAGTTCAATTTGAATACAATATTGGATAGTTTTTTTTGATGTTTTAGTTTTTTATTTCGAGAAAAAAATGATTTCCAACTGTATTTTTATTTGATAAAGCCACTTTTATTTCTTCGGTACTGAGTAGCATTCCAAGTTTAACAGATAAATTTTCTACAAATGGAATTTTGTGATATTTGGATTTCACCTCTGTATTTTGGGAGGAGAACCTTCTTTCTTTAATTATTTTTGTAATAAAGGCCTAGAGCCCTTATTAGAAATGGAATAGAATTGTTTTGTTGCAAAATATCATAGGCGACTGCTGATTTTTCAGGTCTTCCATATTTTAAAGGTGCTAAGTGTTTCTTATATCTTATTCAATATATCTTTTTGTCTGTTCATTATATTTTGCATCGCTGCATATAACTTCGTAAATTCCAGACTTTTTCGAATTCTTGACTTTGTCTTTTGGATTTCCTAAAAGGTTCTGTAGTGTATGACTTGATTTAAAAACCACCTTCATACATAATGTCTTGAAAATCCTTCTGAAATTCTTCGTGTGTTGGTGGTTTGGAACTGAGATATATTTATCTTGGTTTATTTTGTCGTTTTTAAAACCGGAGATTTCGTTCATTCTTAACCTAAACCTTTTCTTCTCTAGGTATTATATAATCTACAATAGCCTTCGATAAACTGTTAGTGGCTGCTATTTACTGTATTATACGTTTTTCTTTTGTGAGCCTCTCATGTGTGAGAGGAAAAGTCAAAAGACGATGCAGTAGAAAATTCACCCCATCAGCACGTTTGTGGTGTACACAGTGATGTGAACTGTCAGGAATATACATGTACGTTCCTGTATACCTGTATACCTGTCGATAACAAAAAATCGAATATTGAGGATTTTGTTTTATTTTTAATAACAGATTTCCATCAATATGAGTTAGAAAATAAAGGACTTTTGAAGTATTGGTAATGAGGAGCCAATGTAGGTGGCTAGAATACGATGTATTTAGAAAAGAAACAAGAACGTACAGGTATATTCCTGACAGTTCGCATTACTGTGTACAGCACAAAAGTGCTGGGCTGAAATTTCTAGTACATCGTCTTTTGACTTTTTCTCTCACACATAAGAGGTTCGCAAAAGAAAAACGTACAATAGAATAAATAGCAGCCACTAATGGTTTCTCGAGTTGTATTGTAGATGATATAACAAGGAAGAAAACATTTGGTTACGATTGAACGAAATCTCGACTTTTAAAAACGACGAAAACCAAGATAAATGTGTCTCAGTTCCACACCACCAAGATATGGTATAAAGGTGGTATTTAAAACAAGTCATACACTACAAAGCCGTTTAGGAAGTCCAAAAGACAAAGTCGATAATTAGGAAAAGTCTGGAATTTACGAAATTAAATGTAAGGACTGCGATACAAAATATTATGGACAGACAAAAAGATCTATTAAAATAAAATATAAGGAACACATAGCACACTTAAAATATGGAAGACCTGAGAAATCAGCAGTCGCCCATCATATTTTGCAACAAAATCATTACATAGGCTTTAGTTTATTAATATTAGTTAGACAAGTTAACAACAACAGGCATCTAGATGCCTATGAGAGTGTAGAAATGAGTAAACATAATAATATTATGAATTACGATGAAATAGAAATAGTTTTATTCATTACTAAAATTTTCACACACACACAATTACAAGATTAAATACATGAGAAAACTTATTGGACTAGTCAAAAAAGTAAAACGCTAAAAGCTAAACACAAATGTTTGATCTTGAATAAATTTATATAAAGACTACATGTATAAAAGAAACTATGGCATTTATCTAAGCACTGAAAGCAAGAAATTCATCCAAACTGTAGAAGCAATTATCCAACAAGAAACCATATAGTTCATTCCTCATTACAGTTCTACTTTTATTGATCCCTATAAAAGTTGTTATTTCATTGAAGCATTTAATACCCAAGTATTTTGGAGAATTCTGACTCACACTCAAGGCGAGAATAGGGGTGGTATAAAGTATCTTTAGTCCAAGTAGCGTAATTATGTATATCAGACTTTTTTGGATATAGATGTTTATTATCATAGATGAATAACACTAGCTATATTATGTAGAGGCACGGCAATGGTAAGATGCTAAATTTTTTTAATGTAGTTTACAAAGGTCCAGTGGACAAGTCCATAAAGCGAATGACTCTTTTCTGAACCTTAAAAATGCGCTCAGTATATGCAGAGTTACCCCAGAAAATCAATCCATACTGTAGCCTTGATTGAACCAGTCCATGATAAATGAGTTTTATAACTTCTGTGGAAATAGTGTCTCGCAGATTCCGAATTGTGTAGTTTTCACTGCCAACCTTTACACATAAACTGTCGATATGTGCCTTCCATGTTAGCTTTTGATCCAGGATATTCCTAAAAATCTAGCTATCTGACAGTATTCCAGAGATTCACCACTCATATTGATGTTGTGCATTAGATCTGGATTTGAGGTACCGTTTTTGGGTAAGAAATTGATAAACTTGGTTTTCTTTATATTGCAGACAAGGTGATTGTCGTTACAGTATTTACTGAATTCATCACATGCGTAATTACCCAAGTTTACCAGACTTTATGGGCTAGGAGTATATTTGTGTCATCAACGTAAAGTACACGTATCGTAGATGTTATTTGAAAATATTATAAAAGAGTTGGCCCCAATATAGACCCCTGGGGCACTCCTAACTCAGCACTCTTACAGTCAGATTTGCTATTATTTATTACAGTCACTTGCGTAAGATTTGTCGAATTTGATACTATCCAATCATGTGGTAAACCACGAATTCCTATGCTGTATGGTGAACCAAAACCTAATAGTATACTATAAAGGGTCTTTCACGACGAGCGTTCGTTAGGTATATATGGAGAACGATTCAAAATAAAAACTTGAAATTTTGTGGTAGTGAGTTTTACAAAATTGCCTTCTCAACTAGAATATTTTCAACTTCCGGTCTCTTTCCGTTATACCGGAAGTTGGGAGCAACTTCCTTATTTCAAATAGAACACCCTATATTTTATTACATTTTTGAGTTTCTCAGCACATTTTAGGCACACTTTGTATAACAATCCCTAGACCCAAGTTTGTTAGTTTTCAAGATATTAATTTTTTTCTGAAAATTTTGACAGTTACACCACCACTACGAAAAACACACAGAATCGCATATTAAGCATCGAGTCATGAACAGGTCCATCGAATTTTCGAAAATAATTTACAGGGTGGTCGAAATTTCCACCTAAAACATAACATCGAGAAAACTGATGAAACACGATTTTTTCAAATAGAAACCATACACTATTCTAATATTTTTGGATACTACGAAAAAACACCCCTGGCAAGATATATCCGATTTTGGGAAATATTCGACATGTAAATCATTCGAAACAATACCAAACCTTGAGATTTGGGAATCAGTATTGTACTTACCCAATATTTGATAGTGAATTTTCATACCAGAATCTATCTATATTACTGTATATACTATATATACTCTCCTTGTGTGCCTTCGGATTGTTACTTACACGAAGACTTCAATTTCACTTCACCCAAGATGATTATATTTTATTTTATTTTTGTTTCAACCTCAATATTGAATCTAACCTTTATTACACATCCCATTATTGAGTTATTATAATAAATTCAATTCTGATAACGTGCATCTGTCTCGAAATATATTTTTAACAGAAATTTGTGTGAATGTTTTTTATTTATCTCTCTAATTTGAATATTTTTCCTTCATTATATTTATATTCAATTTAATTAGAGCATAAAAAAAGTTCAAAGATCATGGAAAAATTAATTTGTACTCACCTTGACCAAGAAAACTCATTTGCTTGTAATGAAATAACGAAGCAAAAAATATCGAATTCATTCAAGAATACTCGTAAGTAAAGTAGGTATCGTAATCTCGAAAAATACAACAGCATACCAACAAAATTCATTCTCAAATTAATTTTTTGTTTTCGGAAAATTTTTAATTACACCGAATGATATTTTGATTTGATCATATTCATGAACTCTTACTGTTTGTGAAATTAATTTGCATATATATTTTTTAGGTTAACGGCAACTTCATGTTTGTTACGGCGATATTTGGCAGGCAAATACTGAAATACTTTAATTATTTACTATTTATTATTTATAATGATGTGTATATAAAAAACTCTGAATAGAAGTATTTGAAATTGTGTTTCATATTATAATGAAGATGTTTCAATGATAACAAAACAGCCATTTTCTGATTTCATACACAAAAAGTGATAGTGGTGATCAAAACGACAATGACGCTACATATATACCGCCACTAATCTAGCATATTGAAATGACAATAAACAACGAAGTTATAAAATACATAACGTGTCAAATGTGATGTAAAATATTGAGGTCGAAAACAACAAAAAAAACGTAAAATAGAATCATATGTTTTAATAGTTGGGAGTAAATATTTGCAATTGTCTGTAGAAATTAAAAAATTGCTTCAAGGAATTCAAAGATATATCGAAGGTTGAATGGAAACTAGCCAAATTCTAATTATTAAAGATCACCCAATTTACATAATGCAAGCAGGTTATTTCAATATTTGAAAGTTGGGATGAACACTAGAAGAGATGCATTAATGCATTATTCATTTCATGAATATATTCATTATCCTAGTTTGATGAAGGCGTGTATGTAGCTACTTCGTAAATAACATTATGAGAAAATATATATTAGATTCACCGAGCAACGTTACGTCGTATTTGATGTTTTCTCCGAATCAAGATTTTGGAAATATGAAAAAACAAATATTCGTACCATGGTCTCAAGATTATAGTAAACTTGCCCAAAGGTAAACAAACATTTTCCCTGGTTGTCAGGTATTCACCCGATATTGTTGTGCAGTCTAGAAGTTCGCAAACATCCAAATTATATGTTCAAACAATGAAAAACATTCGTGGAACTGGACGAAGGTTGATAAACATTAGCGACTGATTTATGTACTTAGTTCCTTAATGACTATATATCTCCACGGTACCTGTCTAGTGAGGACTTTCAACGAATGGGGATGTCAGATTTCTAAATACCTGAGAGAGGGGAAGGAAAGTTATTAATTATTTCATCCTTGTTGTCAAGTTAATCAATATTAATCAGAAAATTCAGTACCTAAATTCCCTTGGCAGATTCGGTCAATATTAAAATAAAATTTGAAATACTATATGCAATCTTCAAGTTCTGAAATATTTATAAATTACAAACACAGAATGGTAATAGAGGAACTTGAGTTTCAGGTGATTTCCACTCTTGATTACACTCCTCACTTCTACAAATGATATGTCGTCCATTGTATACTTGTAAACAAATTAGAAAACACTCAACTTTCAACTCCTTCCATCTTCACTTGCAATTCACAATTGAAGAAGAATATAATGACTCCAAAAATTTTATGGATATTGCCTTCATATACAATGATGCAAAGAAATAGAGACTCATAGTAAACAAATAAGGAAAACCCAAAATGTATTTCCATACCATACATACGAGGTGCCTCGGAGGGTATCCCAAAAGGTTAAGGAAAATACGAAATCAAAGTAGCGCATAAACTAAATGAGATGAGTCGTTTTGAAAGTTTCAACCGATGCACATTGCATCAAGTTGGTATTGTTTACAAGATTAAATGTGGAAATTGTGACATCACATACACAGGACAAACATAAAACTATCTGAAAGCCCGTTTGTCCACATACAAGAATAGTGTGAAAAATAAAAATCCCGACGATTCTGCTTTAGCCAAACATTCACTTCGAAAATGTACAACATTTTTATTCCCAAAATACTAAGGTTACAGCTTTAAATTTGAATATCATAAAAGAATTACCCTAGAAATACTTCACATAAAAAATAGTGTAATTCTGTTGATAATCGAAGTGACATTCAAGGTTCATCTCATTTTTAGAATAACTTGATGAATATTACCCAACCTCTCTCATTCAAAATCATTGCATTTTATTTTTTAAACCTCTTTAAAAAAATTTTCTGTCGAAACGTACGTCGTTATTGTATCATTAAAAATGAACATAAAAGTATTTCTGATTTTATTTCTATATCGACCGAATCAGCCAAGGAAATCTGCCGAATAAAGGAAAACGGTTTATAAATCAGGAATATTTTTCAGATTGAGATGTATATTCGAAAAATAATATAGAATTTTGTAGTCTATACGAATATTTCTGAAAAGTTTCAAATTCCACATGATTCAATAAAACGGAAAGTTGTCTTAAAGTACTGAAATCTCACATGAATGCAGATGATCAAAAGTGAGTGGGTCTATTCGACCCTCAACCGCAATCCGTAAGGTTTTATTGTGGCTAAGATAAAATATATAGCATAAAGAAATACTGAATCCAAATTTTATCAGAATAAAATACAATATATCGAATAAATAAATGTCACCAATTTAATTTTCAGTAATCTAGGCTAGTATTGTTTTTGTATATATTAATCAAAACATTAAGATTTTATATTTTATTACATTCTGAAAATATTATGAAAATCGCTATTTCAAACATTTGAATATTAGTTACTTCATTTCTAACATAAATAACTCATTTTTTGTGATAATATTGTTTTAGAGAACTGAAACACCGTGCGGTTTCTCGCGTTTTTAATTAATGACACTAAAGTTAAAGTAAGTATAATATGTTCGTTCCGTACACAAAATTATTTGAACAACGAACCCTGAATTTCAAGTAAAGGTAGATTACAAAGAATTTATAACTGTTGATAAGGCCAAGATTTAAAAAGTTCGACGACCAAAAAACATAATTTATCAGAGGTATAGCTACTCATCATATTTGTGCAAGTGGTGTAACAGCTATACTTTTTCATTTTACTTATAGTCTGAAAAAAACTTGAAAATATATTACTCTAATAGTCCAATATTTCATCAATGAATACAATGATGTGAGAGATTTGCAGTTGACAATTTATTCATAGAAAGTGTTAGCGAGAATGGTCGCTGTATGGTGTTGAAAAATCTCAAAATTATTTTTTTTTCGGGAGAGAGGAGTTTGTTATGCTTTCTTGATTTCTACTTCTCCATCTGCATATAAACATTTCTTGAAACTTTCAAAGAAAGAAAGAAAACAAGTTCAATTGAACTCTTTACAAAGATGTGTAGATGAGATGAAAACAACTACTTTCATATAAACTATGAATTACATGAAAGAAAAAATACTTACCTCTTAGGTTTGTATCTACTCCAAACATTCGTCATGTAATTGACTCAGATATAATGCACAAGATTGCACGTTTATGAAAGAGGTAATATTTTACTGACATGGAACACCGTCATCCTCAATGGCGGACATCGATGTTTCGCTATTAGACATTTATTGCGTCTTCAGTAATATTACGAGGTAAAGCACTCAATCTATTCATAAAATTACTATTTTATGTTATGAATGAGTTAAATCCACTCATGTTATCGACGACAGTACGTATTCGATTTGATCCCAACAATAGGAAACTTGAAAAAGGAGAGATTAATTTTTTTGGAAAGAAAACTTTTGGCTTTCTACTTCTTCATCTTCATAAGAAAAAAATTAGAAATACTCCAAAGAAAGGACAAGAGCAATTGATTTCAAAATAAACTCTTTAAAAAGATGTGTAGAGCATGAACTGAAAGAAAGAACCATTTCAAAACAACTACTTTCATATAAACATTGAATTACAGGAAAGAAAAATTACCTTCGAAACAACTACTTTTATATGAACATTGAATTATACAAAAAACATCTTTCTCCTATTCTTATTTACTCAACATGATTCTGGATAATATCACACATATTTGAAATAGACAAATCTACTTATGTCACGATGACAGTATGTGAAGAGAGAATAATTTTAAAAAAACAATGTTTTTGGCTTTCTACTTCTTCATCTTCATACCAAAATTATGTGAAACTTTCAAAGAAAGGAAAAGAGCAATTAAGTACTTCCAGATAGGTACAAACTGGAAGAAAAAGGCCTCCCAGAAAGAACTACTTCCACATGAGAACCGAATTACACGAAAGAAAAGGTACTTTGGAAACAAAATTAACTTTCTCACAATTTTTGTATGAAGATGGAGAAATAGAAACCTAAAAAGCCTAATAATCGAAATACTTCTGATGTCAATTGTCGATTTTCCCCAATTGATTGAATTTTTTCGGAACTATCTTCAAAAATACAATTTTTCAATATGGAGTATTCACTCCCGATGTCAACCTATGAAGTTGTCGGTTGAAGAAATGGAATGTTTAAACAAGAACAACGTAAGTATTCAGAGCCCTATTATTTTTAATGTGTCATTTCATAGACCATATACTGAAAAACGACAATATCCAAGATAAAATCTCGAGAAGATATCTAACATCTTTCCGTTTGGAAAACATTAAACCGAAATCTAATTCCACAATTTACGACCCAAAAAAGTTATGAAACATACTTGTTATTTGATGTTTATACTCGTACTTGTTTCACGCTTACCTATGCAAGGTAAATCTTACAGGAAGCTACGTTAGGAAATTTAATAAAAATTTGAATGAGAGTAGCACATATAGAGAATATAATGTTGAAAAAATTTACACGTGCTTTCATTTAAATTATTCGACTGGTTGAATTTTGTTAAATTTATTTCAGGCATTCTTCAACCACTGAAATTTTCAATATTACTTTGTAAAACTTCTTGAAAATATGGAATCAGAATTGTAACACAGTTTTGTTTTTATAGAAAGGATATATCATAAAACACTCTTTGTTTGAAAAATACGTATACCACTATTTTTTAACTGAAAAAAATGCTAGGAATATTTCCGGATCCACATATTTTTATTAAAACGTAATCTGGGGTATCTACAATTCTCAGTAATATTATATGAAACATTTCCATTTTTATATCATATCAAAAAGAGAAACAAACAGTAAAATACACTTCGAAAATTCGCGATAGCATTGGTATGTTTTGTTGAGGTTTGTTTATTTGAAGCATCTTATTTAGAATTTGAAATAAATATTTTTCATATGTACATCATTAAAATTTGAGTATAGTTTTCAATTTTGAACAACTCTGAAAAATATTTTTCTGTGATTTTTCAATATAAAGGTACTTTATTCTTAATATTTTTGGACCTGCCCTTTAAGCTGTTTGACTTGAAGCAATATGTTTCTGAAAAATTCACTCACATTTATTCTGTGAAATTAATGAATAAAATCTCAATTGTTGCACACTCAATGGACCATACTATATCATCAACATTGAGTATACTTGTTTTAGATGTTGAATTTTTTTCTTGCAAATGAAAATATTCAGATCAGTTCGAGGAGTTTTCGATCATTCAAGATACACCATAACCTCACAATGGTTTAGGCGACATATATCAGTAAACACATAATTATAAGAAAGTCGAAATGGCACCACAATCCGACTTGAATAACCAGTGAGTCAGATTTCTCAATTTCGCGAGGTCAGCCAGTCCACAGAACTGGTCGCAACATTAACAATACGTCTACCTACACTAGTTTCACCGCCTACTAGACACTGCAAAACACCTCAATTCCATATTGAAAATTTATAGAACCTCCCAAAAAGTTTCAGAATTACATTAACTTAATTATTAAGACCTACGGTTTTGGGATATCATTTTATCAAAGTTCTGATATTCCAGTGTAATTTGTGATTACTGAATTTAGATATCATTACTTGGTACCACACTATTCTGATTATTTATCAGTATTTTGAGAAGGAACATCTCTAATATAATAATACTTAGTCTCTGATCCGTTTTGTGATCCAATATGAGTAATTCAAATATTTATTCTTCAGAAAGGACCTTACTTTAATCCATACGAACAAGTAAAAATGGAATTTAATAATATTTTCTACAAAAATTCAATGCATAATCACCATATATCGAGTTACATATAATGTTCTTAAACAATAGCCCCTCACTATCAGAGAACACGTTCATCACTTGATAAATAATTTACCTAGTATTACCGGCATTCTGTTATAATTCAAGTAAACGATATAGTGCAACCTACCTTCCAATAGCTCCCCTTTAATAATATAGTTGGTGAGCTAACTAATTTTGTTATTTCGTTATTCAATAATAATTTCTGATTATTTCTGATCAAGGAAGTTTTATCTTCCTCTTAAAGATGATCACTTGGTGATCGAAACACGTATCGAGGTGTAAGCATAACGATTTGGTGTTGGGAAAAAACTCCCGTAATATTCATTACTACACCAAAGGTTTCACACAGTACATCAGAAGTGGTATGTAGGTTTTATTTGGAAACTCATTAGCAAAAACCTCTCACCCCACTCCAGTGGGCTAATCGCCTGCTTTGAAATCGATGTCTATCCATTTTCTATTGTTCGTTATGACGTTATGACCAGAAATTCCTTCAATAAATTAACGGCATGCTAGAAACGCAAACCCAAACTCACAGCGTGATAAACCACTACGTAAACTGGTGCGGCAAGCAGCAAATTAAACTAAGCACTAACACAACAGAAACCACCCTTCTCTAACACACTAATATATTTCTAGACTATTCACTAATGATTTGAATCTGCGTCCTTCGTTAGTAGGTAGTTAGGTTGGTCTGAAGTGAGTGGGTCTATTCGACCCTCCATTGCAACCCACAAGGATTTATTGTGGCTCACACCTATTCACACTCGGCAAAATAAACTCAGCTTCTTAACGAAGCCGATTAGTTCGTATAGTGAGTGGTCTTTCAGATCAAAAGGTGAGAGTACGGATCTGCGAACTCTAAGAACTGATTCGATTCGCAGCGGGGCAGGCACAAAATATATGATCTGCTGTTTTATCATTTTCCAGAAAGAGGCGACACACACTGTTGCCCGACAGTCCAACTCTCTGCATATGATGATTCAAATGACAGTGACCTGTAAGGCCTGTTAGACATCTCAGTTCACCATTACTGTAGTCCAACAAATGTTTGGTATCAATCTTCGGAGGGTGAATAAACGTCTAGGAGTGAGCCAGCCCTGGAAGATTCTGCCGGAAGTCCATAAATCTTCTTGCCATCCAGGTGTTCTGGCAAAGCCCAAAGCGATGCCAATGACAGGTTCTGGTGCAAGAGATCAGCAGCTTCATTGCCTTCCCTTTTGTTAGTGGATCTTCTGCTACAAGACTCAATAACTTATTTGGAGGTGAGTTTCACAAGAATTCCCAATTGGAAAATCGACCTTTGCGACACCTTGAACATATATAAGACTCATGTGATAATACGAAGGCATATTATACTATGTAATATCTCCAAAACCATCCCACCGAATTCCAACAACCCAGAAAAGAATACTCCAGAATTTACATAATATTCATTATCGATACCCTTCCAACGTGTAACTTCGTTAAGCTCATCCCAATTGCTATGAGATTAGAGGAACTACTGATAAATAGGCATACAAAATGATCCTCGTCAACAAAACCGTTGCGCTACAGAAGCTGTCCTCCCCCTGAAGGAAACCAAGAAACTTTTGTTTTCCCACCAAGCTTTCTGAAAGCACTGGAAAATAACTCAGTACAATGATTTGAATTTCTAGAATGGTGCCCGCTGGTGATCAGGTTGGGGAGGGACAGCCAGGCATCCTGTATTCATAACTAATCTGAAAACCAACTGAAGCTATTGCATTTAGACCACTGTACCCCAAAAGAGAAGCAGAAAATACAGAAGGTCTGATCTGGACTTACTAAAGCACCAAAACTTGCTGAGGTGTGTATAGTTTTCTGGTTTGGTACAGTGTTCCAAGCTTCTGAAAAGCAGCCTTTACAATTCCAGCGACATGATTGTGCCATGACATGTTGGTGTACATTTTAACCCCAAACAAACTTTTCGAAGCAGGAAGCGGAAGTGTCTGCCGGAGACATTTATCTTTTTGGAGGAAACCGATGCCCTAATTTGAAATCACTTCTAGATCCTCATTAAAATATGCAAACTCCTACTACTGGTGAAGATGTGCATCCGCAGCCGATGTCCTGGAATCCAAATGGAATGACAAGACATCAAGTGTACTGTTGTCGGCAAAGCAATATATTGGACGGCCACTGTCCCCTCTTAGCTCAGTTGGAAATTTGTGAAATTGAAAATTATACTCACAGATTGAAATTTAGTTGTTGATACTTTTCCTTGGTTTGTCGGTTCAACTGTGTTCACTCGGTAAACTTGGTTGGAGACGAAAGTTGGGATAAAAAAATATGAGCAATTCCACAATTTCTTTAAATCGGAAAGACCAGCTAGCCGAACCTAGCACCGTTGTCGAGCTTTTGCAATAACTCATAAAAAATAAAGAAAACCGCCGAAAAATGTACACCCGATGTGCATTGATGATAATATAATATCTTATTGAATTGTTTTCCCACTCTCTGGTCAGCCGAAGAATACAATGTTGCCGGACTGTCCTTAACTAAAAATAAAAGAAAGGCAAGAACATACCTCCGACCCTGAAAAACGTTTATTTTTCAGCGAATTTGTGACGAAAGGAAAAAAAAACAAAATAACACCCAGATGTTTGAATAACCATAAATAATAAATTATAGAATCTACACTCTAGAGTCTAGATCAAACCCATCTCCAGAGCATCTGGAGAAAAAATAATAATAATTTCTAATTAAATTCCCATTGAATGAACAGGCTTTTTACTGTGAGGGCAGTGAATACAACTTAAGTACCGGTCGCGTAAAAATGCCTTTGCTCATTTTCAAAGTTACGTTACGCACAACCCCGTCGTTACCCGGGTGAACCGCGATAACTACGGCTAACGGCCAATGCAATGGAGGCGT
>WOGJ01122899.1:811-13868 GCA_015342185.1 Leptinotarsa juncta | reverse complement strand
AAGTAGCAAAAATTTTTTTTTAAAAATATTGAATTTCTCTATCGGTTTGAAACAATTTAATAAAAAAATTATGTAAAAATTCAAATTTTATGTTAATAACTGCCATTGTTTAATGTGAAAACAGGCATAGCTGAATATCAATTGAAAAAAAAATTATCAACAATTTTAAATATTTCATTTTGCCATTATGAACTTTTATCGCGGGATCGTATGAAGTATATATATCAAAAGGGTTCCACGAAGTTCAAAATTTATAGGCCAATTATTTATACTTTTTATACCATTATTTATGCCAACGGAGATTGGGAAAAAATTTGTTAGTTAACAATTGAATAACTTTCTGAAAAATGGTGACGAAACTTTTTTTCCACGGACCTCGATTCATTCAAGTGTTGAGAAGAGACTATATTTTTTTAAATTTTCAGATGGGACTTTTTATCAGAAATTTCCTCCTCTTTAACGAGGTTTTTTCAAAATTGCTTAAATATTAATGTTTTTTGAGTTATTAATAACGAAAAACTAAATACCATTTTTTCAAGTCTTATTTTGTTAATAACAATTGCAATTGTTTACCTTCACCAAAAGCCTTCAAAAATATTTTTCTAGAGATGATTCCGAATCGTATGATCTATCGCTCATATTTTTAGGACCTTTATCTCTATTTTTAATGTTTTTGAACTTGTTGATTAGACTAAATGATGAGGGATATCAACAACTATAAAGTCGCCATTGTAAATCACAATTATTCTATGGAAAAATCTCTGGACTGGCTCCAACTTAATTTCAATAGAATAGCATTGCTGAAAGATCTAGGAATATTTCGGTTAGTACAGGGAGAACCTCAGTGAGGTTTTGATGGCATAGTTTCCTGGGGTCATAATCGTTGTGCAGGAACCAAAGTGAAGCCTTCAGCTGAATGAAGTGATAGGAATACTCAACATGAATTTAGGCTTATCAACGAAAATTTTTCTCTCTGAATATTTTCGAAAGAGAATAACTCAACTTTCTCGAATGACATTATATTATAATTTCTTAATGGGGGAGCATAAACAATGCAAAATACTCTTCAAAATGCTCTCTGTACAGTATCTGCCAGCTATGATAAACAGAGAGCTAAAGGCTTGGGATCATGGGAAATATTGTAAAAGATAACATGGGTATCTAGGCATAACTACTGTTGACAACTATCTACGAAGGCGATCTCGATTGTATCGTTCCAAAATTTGGTAGGGTATCTAGGAAAAACCAACTTCTTCTTATGACCAGTTGAAGAGTCTACATAACAGTAGTAGTAGGTACATCTATGAATTTTTCAAGTAGCATGAGATCTTCAGTATTTATCTGAAGGAAAGGTGGGTGATCTTTTATGTCAGGTGGCAAATGGTGGAAACAACATCATTTTGCGATTTTGTTTTTTGCAAATCAAATTCACATTTGTTTCGAGCTTTCAAGAAAATGGATACATTAAATTTGAATGGAGATGAATTCCGAATATTTCTGACATGGAATGAGATACTAAAGAAACAAAGGTTCAGGCCGCGAAGCCGTACGATCGATTTCCACTTCTCATCGTCCAACCCGTGCTAAAAATCGCACGATGAAAAGTTAGACCTAGTTTTCCCTTAGTTCGCAAATTTTTCGACTCCAGACAGTTATCGTCTGTAGGAGGCGGTAGTTGGGTAATGGAAAAACATATTTTTTCAAGAGAAATATAACTGATAGTCATCACTGGGACATATATCTATTACGACTGAAACTCAATCTTCTCTGCACTCCTCCATGTCTCAACTGTGATTAGTCATTTGAAAGGTCTCTTCTATACGACAAGCGATATAGAGACAAGCACCATGAATCAAATAACGTGTCTACTCCAATATGTATAAGACAGCTACGACTGACGGTGACGGCCGCGCGCTTCGAGCTTGGTATTTTGGTATGAGTGTCGTGCGGGCGACCTCTGGCTTGTCGCGCTGTAGTTTGGACACCGTCACAAACTTACATCCCCCCTCCCCCCCGGCATATGTTACAGGAGTCAGGAGTCTGGAAATAGGGAATTATTTTACTTGCATGGTAAATGTTTGACTCTGGTGTTTTAAATCCCGAGTCAATAACATACATTAAGTCAGAAATTTTTTGTTTTATCTTATAAGGACCCACCCTGATCGGATCCAGCTTTTTTCTATTTAAACGATTTCCGTTCTGAATATAAACAAGATCACCGACTTCGTATGTTATTTTACGTTTATTTTTATCATAATAAACTTTATTTTGATTATGAATTTTTTCTGCATTCAAAAATGCTATCTTTCTGTTTTTTTCCAGATTTTCTAGGTTATTTTCGTTGAGTTCCGAAGGGAAAAAGGATTTATCGATTCCGTTCAAAAGATAATTCGGTGTAAATTTTGTTGTACTATGTATTGTGTTATTGTAGTTTTCTACGCACTGTTCAGCTATGACTGACCACGGCCTGTCTTTATTTTCAAAAATTTTACACCTAATCGAATTAACTAGTGTTTGATTTGTCCGTTCATTTTGTCCGTTTGAAAAGGGGCAATCTACCGCGGTGAAAATGTTTGTTATGTTTTCTGCTTTTAGAAAATTTTTAAATTCTTTTGAGTTTATACCAGCATATTGATCAGTCAGAAGTAATTTTATTTTTCCCTTTTTTTGAACTTTTTTTATCAGGTTTATGAAATCTTTTCCCGTCTGTGTTTTTGAGGTCACTACAAAGGCGTACTTCGTGAAATGGTCTACAACTAAATGTAAGTATTTTTTTGGTGACTTATTTCCGCTGAACCCTCCTATTGTATCCACTGATATTATTTGAAAGGGTTGCGACGCTGGACCTAATTGAGAAAGGGGTTGAATAAAATTACCGAACCTTGATTTATTTCTTACACATGTGTCACATGCTCGACAAATAAGCTTTATATGCTTATGCATGTTTTTAAAATAGTATTTGGGAGTTAAAGTTAGAGTTAGCTGCTTTACTCCAATATGACTTTCATTGTGAACCTTTTTTATCATTTGAATACCTAAGTTTTCCGAAACCCATATTTTTTCTTTATTATTTAGGATTTTATAACAAATGTTATTTTTTTTACTATTTTATCTTCTTTATTTATGTTCAATTGTTTTTGATCATTTATCAATTCTTCCATTGATAGAAAATTTACTATTTTTATAGCTGTTTCACTGCTTGTATTTTCATCTAGTACTGGGTTTCGAGAAAAGCTATCTGCTTCTGCATTATTTTCGCCTGGGTTATACTTGATTTCAAAATCAAAATTTGAAATGTAGTTTAATAAAGCTAATAATTCAGTATCTTTACTCTTTTTTACATTGAAATGTTCAAGCGGTTTGTGGTCTGTAAAAATCGTGAATTTATTTCCTATAAGTTTATATTGCCAATATAGAATACATTCTTTTATCGCCAGGACTTCCAAGAAAATAGCGCGTTTACTTTCTTGTGATTTTGTTAATTTTTTAGAAAAGTAAAAAACGGGTTTTATAGAGTTATCTTTTTGAGGTTGTTTTAAAATTGCCGCTACTCCTTTTTTTGATGCATCTGTGAAAATGTATATAGGAAGTTTTGGGTCAAAGATTGCCAATATCGGATCAGAACTGAGATAGTTTTTTATTTTTTTAAAGCTGTCTTCACATTCTTGTGTCCATTCAAATTTTACATTTTTCCTGAGTAAATTATGTAGTGGTTCTAACTCAATCGAAGCTTTTGGTATATATTTTAAGTAAAAATTCATTTTGCCCAAAAGCTGCCTAACATTTTTTTGATTTCGTGGTGTAGGGAAATTTTTGATTGCGATTAAGTTATCATTTACGGGTTTTACCTCATTTTCTTTGATTTCATGACCTAAATAGATAACTGATTTTTTTGCAAATGTGCATTTTTTCTTGTTTAACTTAAACCCTGCTTTTTCTAAGGCTATGAGAACTTCGTTGATGTGGCGTAAGTGATTTGAATAATTTTTTGAGAAAATCAAAATATCATCGATGTAATTTATCGCGAAAGTCTCAAGATTATTTTTCGCTAATACGTCACTCAGAATTCTCTGAAATATTGCCGGAGATGATTTTAAGCCAAAAGGTAAGCACTTCCACTGCCAATGTCCGTTTTGGGTAATAAACGCGGTTTTATATCTATCTTTTTCTCTGATCGAGATTGACCAGAAAGCCGAGTTAATATCTAATTTGGAAAAAAATTTGCAATCCCGTACTCGAATTAATAAATCATCAATAATTGGGAATGGATGGCATTCCGGTATGACGATCTTATTTAGTTCGCTATAGTCTACGCATAACCGTGACTTTCTCCCTTCTTCCTTCTTTAAAACAAGAGTTACCGGAGATGCAAAAGGACTAGTAGAGCGTTCAATTAAACCTACCTTCAATAACGATTTTATTTGTGAATGTATTTCTTCGTTATCCGCTATAGAGCATTTGTACGGTTTACGCGCAATATATTTGTTTTCGGTAAGTTTTACTGACGCCTCGTAGCCTTTTGTTTTTCCTACTTCGAATTTATCTTCTGTAAACAATCCTTTGTGGTTATTCAACACATCTTCCAAAGAGCTCTCACAGTTTACAACTGTGTTTGTTGAAATAGACTCTGTTTTCATATTCTTATTTAAACATTTCTTTTTGTCATTTTGAAAAATTTTCAAGTTTTCATCCTGACAAAGTTTAAATTCTTTAATTGCATCTAAACCTAACAAAATGTCATCATGAAAAGAAACACTTTTCACAATATAAAAACATATTGTATTCGTAATATTGAAAATCTTTGTTTTTAGATTTATTGAGCCTAAAGTATTCGTAGTGCCTGCGAATGTGTTTAGTCTATTTTCCCCACTTATTTTTTTGTTTAATTTCAATTTTACAACTGTATCATAATTTATTATTGATACATTTGCTCCCGAGTCATATACCGCAACGACTGGGATATCCTCGATACATATTCTTAATCTGATAAGTGGGGCCGCGATTCGTTTTTTGATTCTTCAGAAAACGATACACTCTCTTCTATATTCGTGTTATTTATTATTTTTATTCTCTCATTTTTTTTATTCTCAGCGAGTTTTAACCTGCAAATTTCTTCAGAGTGATACCTGGTAGGGAATCCTTTTTTTGTGCAATAGGGGCATGGTTTTTTCTCTGATTTACTTTCCTGAGGAATTTTTGTTTTAATTTTTTTTTCTTTTTCTATATGACCTTCTAACTGATTTATGAGTGACATTAAATTATCAATTGTATTTAAATCTTTTCTATTTATATGCAATTGAATTTTCACTGGTAAACCCAAAACAATTAAATTTATCTGAGTATTTACTGATATTTTTGAGTCTGTATCTAAAAGCAGATTTCTCTTTTTTAGCGCATACTCTAAAAGCGACCCATTTAAATAACGAAATTCATATGCATACTTTATTTCGGGCCACCCTATCACCGCAAAAGTATCTATAAAAGAATTTTTCCAATACTCCCATGGTCTTGTGATCTTGTTTATTTTTAAGAAACTCTGGAACCAGTCGAGGGCCGGTCCCTCCAAAAAAAATCTCAATGTCTCTGCGTAATTTTCTTCCTTACAATTTAAACGAGTGCATTCACTTATAAAAAGATCCATAAAAGTAACCGCGTTCTGGTTTTTTCCAAAAAATTTATCAAGAATCATGTTTTTTACTCGCGACGTGGTTTTTTCATGCGGAAAGGCTTCAAGGTTATGAGTAGGAACGGAGCTGGGGTCAACATATGCCCGACACTCATCCAAATAAAAACCATCATAACATACGTTACCCTCTTCATCCAAATATTGACTTTTAAGTTCGTTTGCTAGCGAAATCCACACCTTTCGAAACTTTCCACGTGTTTTCAAACTCTTGGCTATATTTTTTACTATAGTTGTATCGAAAAGTTTTGGATGATTCTCCTTTGTTGAAAAATGTTCTGGAAATTCGTACGACGTGTCCTCTCCTTCTAACTGGATAGTGCGGACTCTCAAAATGGTGGTTTTTGTGTCTAATGCCACAGAAGCAAAACAGAATTTTGCTCGAACAACTGCCATTTTGTTGTTGATTTATAAGTCAATTCCCTTGTCTTACTGGATAAGGTTACAAATAATGAGTACTGCGGTTGATGCTTGTGATAACTGAAAATATATTTACACTATATACAGGTATTCAGAGGTTTCAATAATTATAATATAAGATTGTACATAGGTTTACCTGAATCAACAACAAGTACAGCTTTGGTTTATTATAATTATTGGTTCAACTTTCTAAAAACAATTAGCGACAAGCGCCATGAATCAAATAACGTGTCTACTCCAATATAAGACAGCTACGACTGACGGTGACGGCCGCGCGCTTCGAGCTTGGTATTTTGGTATGAGTGTCATGCGGGCGACCTCTGGCTTGTCGCGCTGTAGTTTGGACACCGTCACAAACTTACTACGAAAACAATGCCATTAAACGCGGACAGCGATTCCAAGAATTCCATTTACCGGATACCCTGCGAGTGCGGAGAATCATATATCGGTGAAACAAAGAGGCCACTGAAAGTTCGCATTGCCGAACACATGAGACACACAGAGATGAGAACCAACAAATTCGGAATAGAAGAGCATGTTAGGATTCATCAATGTAACATCGAATGGGTTCAAGCTGGAGTCATCCACAAGAAGAACACTGTTTTAGGAGAAAACTCAAAGTAGCCGCATATATGTTGTCCAACAACGTATTTAGCCAAGCTAGCGTAAAGAGACGCAATATATGGAAACCTCTAATGAAGCAGAACACGACCAACTCTTGCCAAACGGTCATCTCCCGCTAAAAAACCAATGAAGCGGAGGGAGGGAAGAGGGGATAGGTGAACGCATTCCAATGACCTATAAATAGTCAGATTGATTTCAAAGGAATAAGCCCAGTTATCACTTGAAGACTATTGTGGATACTAACAATCGAAACATCGTGAAGTATCTTGGTTTGGAATCTTTCAATTTTAGGTTTTTAATTTTTTCATTTCTTGTTATGAATTTTTTTATTTTTCAACTCGTGTTAATAGTTCAATTCTGTAGTTTTTTATGGTTGTTGCTTGTATATTATTTCATTGAATTTCAGTTTTTTGCTCAATAAAATTGTTTTTTCAGCTAATCAGGGATTTCAAATCAGTCTATATCATATTAGACAATGGAAGTCCGAACTGATGAAATGCACCAAGAAAATTTATTACTCTATCATAATGAAACAGAATCAGTAAGGCCATATTTCTTTGAAGACATACCAAGAATTGATACATTGGATTTATCTTTCAATAAATTGAAATTATATTCAAACAGTTCGTGAAAACTTCCATGAAAAAAGGTAACAGATATTTTGAATTATTGTGATACATTCATTATTTCGTTAATATTTTTGAAACTTTCAAGAACTGTAACTGAAAAACAACCTAATAACCAAAATTGAATGGGGAGGTCTTGAGAATTTGCCAAGCTTCAATACCTTAATCTTATGGGGAAACGATAACTTAGATATAGATAGTGAAAAAATATTTCTGGAAGTCGAACATTTTTTCTGAGAGATGAAAAGAAGATTCAGGAGAGTGAGTGTACAAATGAGAATGGAAATTAAAAGGTTGCTGAAACAGGCTATTTCATTGTGTGAAAATGTGAATTAATTCTCAGAAACAAACATTTATCTCTGTTTTTCCGTACTGGTGAGCCCTAGGAAGCTAAAATTCAGTATAAAGGTGCTTCCCAGGTCTTAGATGCGCACTAAGAAAATATATTTGAATACTTCTATGGGGCGTTCCCCGTGGGGGTGATAGGGGCGCGTTTACATATGAAAATTTCTTTTCATTACTGTTTCTCCGTACCGCTATAATTTTGGAGGCCAAAAATTTTTATGTAGGTTCGCTTCATGTTTAAATATTCATATTGAATATTTCTCCAAATCCTTGAATTTCCAAGGTGTGAATTTACATTCAGTATCAGCATTGCACCCGTGTCGAGTCTGGGAAGGTTGCTAGTTATCACATACAACTGAAACAATTTATATGATTCATCTCAAGATGAAAAGAGCAGTCATTGATTCAATTATATAAAAGCAATTCCTTGAAACCTTCCACGGTTTTTGTCTATGGATTTTCTGTAACAGTATTACATAGGTCAATATCACTTTTAATAGTATTCATAGTATTAACCATAACATTTTGAGGACTATTTTTCATTTTCTGTTGTAATTAGATTCACTCTTAGATGTATTCTTGCCAAGTTGTGTATTTCTTCTTTATCTTAATCATAAAAAAATTGATAAAAAAATCATTAAAAAAGTCATAAAGAAATGTAGTCGGACGTCAATGTGTAAAAGTCCGACTAGAGCGTCGTCCTCAGATTTAAAAACCAGACAAATCATACTAGTTCGTTGTTTACATTGAAAGGATTAAGCCTTTCATTTGTCAATTTTTATTTGATTCAAATGATGTTATTGTTTTAATTACGAAAAGACTAAGGTTATGTTAGGTTATGAGAAACCATTTTATTACGAATTTTTCACGCAGTTAAACTTCATACTTGTCAATTTCAGTGGTATGCTGGTCCCACCTGCCATTGCCTGGTAAGCAACGGCTTAGGCAGCGTGAAGTTGTTTTTTGGCTAACGTTTTGTTGCTAGGCCGATGTTTCCGGTTTCAAAGATGGGAATATAAGGAAAAATTGCAATATGGTGCTCCTAGGGTGAAAATACTCCAGAGGTAAAATAGTTCCCTAATAGTTCCCCAGTCCATGATAAGTGCAGTTGCAAGGAAGCCCACTAGTAACTTCGAAATTAAATTTCTGCAACATTAGAGGACTCAACTCGAATATAAACTCAGTTCACCAACATATGCAAACAAATATTCCTCATATTCTTGCACAGAAACCAAAGTCAGTGCTTCAGCAAACTCTATCAATTTTTTATGTCCAGGATATGATTTCAACTTTGGAATATCTCACTATATCAGAATCGATCTCTCCTGTCAACGAGAGGAAATACTGGAATCCCAAAATTTTCATATTATGTGGTTCAAAACAATATCACAGAAGATCACTAAATTCATATGCTACGTTTATCGGCCACCAAGCGATACACAATATAGTCCGAAAGTTCCATAGTCGATGACTTCAATGTCCACAATATCGAATGGCTCACATTTTCAAATATAAACAACAAATAAGCTCACAAAGCTGTGGCTTTTGCAATAAGCAGCGGACTTACTCAGATTATAAATGAGCCAACCAGCTAGTTGAAAGATTCGTGTTCCACACCATAGTCCATTTACTAGGAAAGGTACCACCCAGTATTTCTGCACTTGAATGCACAATGCCGAAAATAACTTCTCGACAACGTCTAGTAAGGCGAATTCTATAACAGCTCAATATCAACAAGCCGTCTGGTCCTGATGAAGTGCCTGCCATTGTACTTAAAAAGTGCGCAGATAAACTCGCATCAGTATTTTACAGACTTTTGAATCTGTCTTTCAAGACAGGGGTTTTTTCTTCTTGTTGAAAGAAGAAATTACTTTCAAACAACTATATACCAGTCACTTTGCTATCAGTGATATCAAAAATCATGAAGAAATCCGTTAACCAACATATTTTTGAATATTTGGAAGGCTTCAACATCTTAAGCGATCATCAATATGGCTTTCGGAAACAAAGATCAACAGGCGAAATTGTATCATATGTCACCCATGATTTGAATAACGCAATCAAGAAACATGTAGAGTCAAGAGCGGTATCCTTTGACCGTTTGTGGCATGAGGGGTTGCTGACAAAACTTCGAAGCAATGGCTAGTCGGATCATTTTTGTGTATGGCTCTTTAGCTTTCTGTATGAACGTTCCCTACAAGTAGCCATCGACGGATATCTCTTGAATACTTTTACCATAAACCAAGGGATCAATATCATCTCCAACCCTCTTTATATGGTATATCAACGACTTATTGTAAAAAACCAACAATCCAATATATTGCTTTGCTGACAACAGCACACTTGTTTCGTCATTTCATTTGGTTTTCACGACGTCGTCGAGAGATGCACATCTTCACCGGCAGCAGGAGGTTGCATATATCAATGAGGATCTAGGAGTAATTTCGAATTGGGGTGAAAAGTAACCAGTGTCAATTCAATGCCATAAAAACACAGATGGTTGAAATGGACGCCAATATATCTTGGCAGAATCATGTCGCTGGAATTGCGAAAGCCGCTTCTCAGAAAACTGAACACACCTTGGCAACTTTTGATGCTTTTATGGAGTATTGTTCTTATGTATGGAGCTTCACCCCTAAGCATACCCTAAAGCTGCTGGATTCCACTAAGATAATAGCCGTCCGCCTGATTGGAGACGCGAGCATCACTTACAACCTTGATAGTCTGGAATCAAAGAAAGGTTGGAAATTTGTCTCTCTTCTATAGATTCTTCCACAAAAAGTGTTCAAGTAACTTGGCCCATTTGATTTCACATATAAGAATTACCCGACGGACTGTGGCTGCTCATCATTTTGAGATTCAACTCAGTACACCTCGAACTTCACTGTTCAAGAACTCTTCCATTCGAAGAATGTTTCTCCAAATGGGTTCAATCTCCAGCGATTTAAATCCAATGTGAAACATTACTTTTGCACAGGCACCGCTTCCAGAGTGCCTTGAGGATATTTCTGTGGTTTTTGTGTTTTGTTTTAAAAATAAAGTCAGAGGTCATTGTTACAAATACGATCTGATAGGAATTGGGAGATATTTCTGGTAAACAGTGACTTCCGTGAAATATTTTTTGTGGAGATAATTTTGTTTCCAAATTTTCATATAAACGTCATTTTCACGGAAATAAATAATTACTTTTATATGATCAATGAGAAATACAAAAACTCAGTTTTCCTTATTCAGTTTGTACACCATACAATGAAGAAAGATATTAAATTTCATTTACATGGAACATTGTCATTATCAATGGCGAAAATCGATTAAAACAAAACTTACCTCTAGCAAAAACTGATATCTCCTGAAAATGTTCCTTTTTCAATTGAAAGAATTCAAAAACTAGTTTATTTTAGTAATCACACATATCTTTCACTCTTCTCGGTTGGATCGAATATATATAGAAACATATATTCGGTGGACCATAAGATGCATCTGGAAAATAAAATGATATATCGACCTGAAAATGATGTACTGACTATCAACGATTACGGTGAGATAGAATTTGGATTTTGAGAAATGAAAACATATTTATTGTGTGTTTTTTCATCACTTCAAAATACTGATAGACCTTAACATTTGAAAAACACAAATGTACCTAAAAATGAAAATATAAAAAAACACTACAAGAAATCGATAAAAATTGTGTAGGTTGGTGATTGATATATACAGCGGTATCACAACAAAGTGAATGTCATTATGTTATCGAGATACGTCAATGGTCCACTGAGCTTGAATGTCCCTTTATAAATGAATATAATTTTTTCTAATTTTCATTAAATATGAAATTTCAGTTCTTGATATTTTTTGCTCTCGCTTTGAATCACTCCGCATGGAGATGATGGATATAAACTCCTTTGACAAGCCGTCGTAACAATGCGAGGGTACTTGATGATATTTATGATTTCTGCAGTTTATCATCGTTCTTAATACCATAAACGAAATGGGGAAAGCCGAACCGTTGCTATTCAATTCACGACGAAACAAAGAATCTCTCTCAAATGGTAAATATTTAATTGAAAGTGCTCAGGAAGGCGTACAATGTATCCATAAAGCTGAAAACGAAATTAACTACTGTTTTTTTCGAATGGAATTTTCAGCTTCGTCCAAATTGTAAATAAATGATCCCTTGAGCAAAAAAGACGTCTTGATGTTATTATTGCAATTCCTTCTTGTGTTTGCTTTTGGGGAAATTCGATAAATTTTAAAAAGTGGAATTGAATTTCACAACAGCTCTCTCTGGAGAGTGATGCAAGGTCGCTACCCCATGTATTTTTCGTTGTTGGGGAGATCGGTTACGTGTAATATGCAGGTATGGGATGGCCCAATGTTTTCCATATATTCAGTCAATAAATATCAAGCCATATTAAACTAGAGAACGTGACATCCCATTTAATATATTTCTAGCACACTGTTCAGGACTGTTTTCTATTTCGTCATATCGTGAATGAACACTTGAAGGCTCTTTGAGGAATTCCTGAAATTATGAGAGCTGAACAATATCAAATTCTGTGAATTCTGAAACAAGTTGGAGTTATAACCTTCATCGTTATAGGATCATTGAAGTTTGAAAATGATTTTGAAAATACTGAAAATTTTTTTAAGGAATATGGGCTCATTAATGGAATATAGTTTTGTAATTGCACTTTTCAAATTAACTTTATTTTGTTGCCTGCGAGATATTCCTTTGTCCAATTTTTTTATTTCATACTGTTTGCGATCTGAACAAAAAAACCCTTCTTGCCAGTTCTGAATTGTAGATTGTAATATGGCCATATTTTCGAATTTATATTCTCTATTTCCACAAATCTGGGTTTTTTCTGAGCAGTCTGCAGCAAAAGGTATTACAAATATATCATAATCAGAATACTGACACCTATTCAAAATACATATGGTTTATTTTTATTATTTCCATTTATGTTGCGGTTAGTAATACAAATTTACGTCTACAAATGCTCTTTTTCTTTTGTTGAGTCCTAGAGATGTATTATAGTAATTAACGTAAAGTGAGAAGTGACGTACAGGCAGAGATATCTACTTTTATTGATGTCATACTTAGAATCGGCGTGTATGTCTGGAGGAGTCCATGTATTTCATCATAATGTACTTCATCATAACATCAAAGGAGAGAAATCGCAATTCATCATAACGCTACAAGATCATAATCATAATATATAGAATACGTAATGCGGAGAAATGTAAGCCGTTAAATCGCAATTCATCATAACGTAAAACAGCAGAACATAAAGTACAAATTCATAACGTACTTATAGAAACGTTAACTGTAAATAATCGCAATCTATCCCCTCAAGGG
>WOGJ01122506.1:3689-18983 GCA_015342185.1 Leptinotarsa juncta | reverse complement strand
TCCGTTTCTCGGTCCCGTATTTGAAATAATAATATATGACCCACAAGTGTTCTTACATAAACATTTTCTCCTTCTCGCTAATTAGCCGATAAATTTTAAACTGTTATTTCCTTCATGACTGAAATCGTTTTTTTCGCCGGTGAAATTTGTGGATTTCATGCAAATGATTCTGTTTTAAAATACTGACATTGCTAGGTATTACAGATCCACTAGACTCGTGTCTCGATAAATATTATGCGGACATCTCATTGGTACCTACTTGATTCTTTTACGTTTTTCTGCTTCTGACGTTTGTCATTGGCATGAAAGCTTCTTTCTGTATCAAAATTTTCTGAGCTAAATCATTCGTTTGATACTGCGGACATGTTCGTAATCATATTGTTCAGAATAGACACGAAGAATTATTTCAGCGCAGACGTAGTCTTATCTAAACTCGAGTGTGCTGTACAATTCTTTTTTATTTTGTGGCATCCTATCATATTCATACTTTATATTAAATACAGCGTTTTTTACGTGAATTTTTGGTTTCGATTGAAGTCGGAGAACCACCTCACACCTTTATCATTATTTACCAGACGACACGACGCAATGGTGTTTTGAACGGAACTACATGAAATTCATTCACTGAAACATTTATGACAACGAATCATCTATCTAAAAACATAAAAACTATATTGGATCAAAAATTGCGCAACAAGAACTATTTTGGCATTATAATCGTTGTTTTTAGTATTCAACTTTACTAGAAAAATCTCGAATGAAGAAACTGAAAGATATGTTCTAAAGACGAAAGCTAAAATCGGATTTTTTTGTTCATCTGATCTTTAATTAAATTATCTTATCTGCACCCACTGTGATTTGTTTTGTGTATTACTGATGTATAGCAATTAACTACCAATATAATCCTACTTACTACTTCCTACTTCCCTGATCACCTTGTAACCATTGATTTCTTACCTTCAACACTGAAGATCGTCTCTCCTGGTAGGACATGAATTCTTCAAATTCTTTTGAAGTAGGACTCAGCACAGGACATAATTCCTTATCTTGTTGATAATTTCAGGTTCGATAATTAGAAAAAGCATTAGAAATTAAATGAATTTTACTCACTGTGGTAGTTAATAAGATAGTATGTCATTTTGTCATTAAATATTTGTTGACCGTTTGTTTCTGATGGAAAATTGTTGACCTGTAACAATTTTCCTTTGTCGGTTGCAAAATCGATATTGCCTAAAAAATGAAAAAGTGTTGAAACAAACCATATATAGTCAACCAATCAATATTTTGAAACAATGCGATATTTATTTTCCCTTTATTGCAACCATTATTGATGTTTTGGACAGATGTGTAAAATTTTCCTCACGTTTATAATTTTTTCCACAACAGCTAGCGATAAATGCTATTATCACAAGTGTTGACAGACAGTCGAAGTCGTAGCGTTACACGTGGTGACAGTAAAGTTAATGCTGATCGTTACAAGTGGTGACGGTTGATGGGATCATTACAAGGGGTGACAAATAAATAAAGTGTTGGATCATTACTCTGGTGACCAATTAAGTGCCGTATCGTTACAATGGTGACAGATAAGTTAAAGTCGTCTCATTACACTCTAGGTACCGAATTTTAACCCAGAATTCGAAATGTGATTTTTTTGTTATCTTCATACTTAAAGCCGATTTTCAAATAATGGTATTAAATAAGAAGCTATAGAAATGCTAAGATAGTCAAAATCAATGAAATAAATGTTTTGGAATAACTGAAATTGAAAATTATTATTTTATCAAATGTAAGTTAATCGAATTCATTTTCCTTACTAGCCTGTCTCAGATTGTAGGAATTTAATTAAAAGTTGGTGAAAGTTGTTGAATCAGTTAATTTCCAAAATTTTTCTTGATTTGTCTTCATGTCGTTGTGTGTTTGAGATAGTATTCGTATATATTGTAAATCATAACATAAACATTTTCTTTTTAATTTTTCGCAGATGGATTTACAAAAATTGAATGCAAGTTCGATCGTGAAGAGGAAACAGTATCAAAGTAGCAGATTTGCCTGTGGAGATGCCGCAGAAGATATTCACCGCCAAAATCGTGAAAGGTAAATTTGGTGAGGCGGACTTGTTGGATTTGGGAGATAAAGTATCATTTCTGCGCCCCCCCCCCCGAGTGACGGAGGCGTATGTCCCTAACTTAGAAGATCTTTCATCAGGAAAATACGCTATAAAGGGTTAATGGACATTGGGAAACCGAATCGTGTCGTTTTATTTGAGATTGTATGAAATTGAGGTTAGTACTGTTTTAAGTTTTTTCTCCGTATAATATGCAAAGAGTTTGTAGTTGTATACAATATTTTTTGTTCGGCTCAAAAATTTTCATTCATAGATTTGATCTGCATAAAGTAGTGTTATCATACAATATTTTCTCTTCATTTAGTACGTGCAGAATATGTGTTTTAAATTCGTTATTTTGAATGACAGTTGATTTTTTAACTATAAGTATAGCAATCTCTTCATGAAAGACATTACCTTCTCTGTTGATACATTTTTTTTCTGGTGTATGTTTGTATTGAAAAATCGAATTTATTTCAGAATAATACATCAACGTATGCAGTATCAGTCAAAACCGTCGAAGCAGCAACCTTTCCAGAACGAGTTTCAAATCTCAGCAGTTTCCATTTTTTCGGTCTATAGTTGCACATTATGAGGCTAGCATTCGTCGTTATTCAGAGATTTGCTGGACAGACTGCGACTATTAAAAACATATATACGACCGTTGTGAATTTGAAAGACTTTGAAAATTCAAGAAAAACAAGCCGTTCTGTATGGAACATTCCAAAGGAAATTCGTTCAGCTTCAGTCTCTATAACGTTGATATTTTATATAAATGGCTTTATAATATACTATCAAAATAAATAAAATGCATGTCGCACAAATCTTTGCTTGAAAATGAAAACTCATCTAATACAGGGAATGTTGCCGAAAATATGCAATAACGAAAAATTATATACGAGGGTTTATAGTGATGAATAAACATCATATTGAAAAATACAAGGTCAACATAACCAGGACATTTTAGAATTAAAGAGAATAAGTTTGTCATTTGTCACCCTGTCATTTGAAATTCTGATTCGTTGGGTGAGTCGTTTTAACAAATGCTTTATTTCATATCTTAAATTTTATTGAGGTCATTATTATAGATGATTGATATTAGATATTTAATTTCAATTATGATATTTCGAAATTCATTTCGTATTGAAGTGTTTTTGAAATGCCTATTCAAAATATCATCCTTTGATATAGATACCGAACGAGTCTATTATGTGTAGATAATCTGAGTTTCATTTGTATGACAAATAAATGTCATTAGGTATGGTGACGAGTCCATTATAACAGGGAGTGAGACGAGTTCTTAGACATATAAACATAACAAAGTAACGATACAGACAAATATGAAAAATCATCATAAAAAAATTCAAATCCATTCAATAAATTTTTGTAAATCCATCTGCGAAAAATTAAAAATTAAAAGTTTATGTTTTGATTTGCAATATATACGAATACTATCTCAAACAAACCACGATATGAAAAAACATTTGACTGAAATCATCCAACATATATCAAGAAAAATTTTGGACATCTCTCACCAACTTTTAAGTAAATTACATTCGAATACATTCATCTGAGGAAAAAGTCAAATTTAAAAACACTTACTCTCAAATAGAATCGGTGCACTTCTCACTGGTATCACATTCAACGGATGCAAGTAACTCATTTCGCTATGCAGGACGTATTTATAGTAAAATAAGTGATGACATATTTTAAAATGAAACAAAGAAAATAAAAGTCTGTTTCGTCGCTTTGAGAACTGCATATCTCCGGATGCTGATTTAGCATTGACAGTGATCAAGGTCACCTTGGATATGAATATAAAAATTAGTGATGACATATTCTGAAATGAAACAAAGAGCCTTTGTTTAGTCGTTTTGAGGCGTATTGTCAGATGCCTATTCAGCGTTGACATTGATCCATGTCACCTTGAATATGAATAGCGCAACAAACATATGAATTCTGCTTTTTTTTCTTTTATTTGAAGTGCTACATGTGATGTTGCGGCTATTATTAGTGCCCTCTTGGCATCCTCTTCGTTAAGATCCAACTATCATGAACGAAATTGTGACTTGGTGCCTTCATGATATGTTGCGCCATCTTTATTTTTTCTTTTTCGATGATTTTTGCATTTCTTATCCTTTCATTTGACGTGCTGTACTTGACGATCCGATCATTATTAGTGAATATATAACTAAGTGCCTTTCTGACAGTTGAACCATTTTTTTTCTAATAACTCATTCATTTCCACAAATAATCACACACGCTACCACCTTCCACGCTGACTACGTCACTTTCAAAGTTTCAATGTTTTATCACTACTATTATTATTTGACCCTCATTCTCCAATTCAATTTGATTGTACACAATCATTCGAACCTTCATACGACAAAGCATGGACTTTAGTCATGTCCTGATAATGCTTACTTGGTTAGCGAAACGCGTTAAGTGATAAATGACTGTTATATTGAAACACGAAAAACGGTTACGACAATAACGATGAAACGATAACGAATAAACGGACGCAAACGATCGAAAACGCACAAAAAACGGTAGAAAACGATCACACTCAAAACGGTCGCACCTAAAACCCTGTCGAAACGCTTGTAAAACGGTCGCTTTCCCCATTTTCGAATGTTAACTCTACAATACATAACTCCTCGACAACTGACATGCTGGAATGCTAGACTTCTCTTAAACCGGCATGTTTTTTTTAAATGACGCCATGTATACACATTGATATCATATTTTAAACTGACACATTTTTTTTTCTTAAATGATATAGTTTGACGCACCCTATACACTTCGATGCAATATTTGTTTTCAATGATGTATTTTGAGACACCTTGAACACATTGAGGGTTCGCACGTTGACAACTTACAGCTTCGTGAGCCTGTTATGTTTTCTTTTTCTTGAATGATGTATGTATTTTGATGCACCCTGTACACTTCGACGCCATGTTTTTTCTTTAATGATGTATTTTGAGACACCCCATACACATTGAGGAATCGCAGGTTGAACTGTTGGGTTGTTATATTTTTTCCTAAATCTGATTCACTATTATTAATATATCACTTTCGCGCTTCCAATTTTCGTCGAGTCGTTCACGCTTAACTTCAAAACCTGCAACACAAAATTGCCCCACCTGCTGGCATTGGCAGCGTATAACCTCGAAACCATCTCCATCTCTGTTTGCTTTGATTACGTCACACGCGTGTCTCGCTGTTACATACACATACACATGTTTATATGAAATATTAATTATTTTCCAAAAATAAGTATATTTTCGACCTTGCGAATGAAGTAGAGTGCGTATGCTATTTGTCCGTGAAAATGAAAAGGATAGCGATAGACTCGTAATTGCTGTGGATCATTTTGAAGTGGCTCAATATTGAAATAATAAATATATTATTGGAATGTTGCAAACTATTTACGAGTCTATCGCTATTTTTTTCATTTTCACCTGCAAATAGCATACGCTATTCTCTTCCATTCAATGGACGAACTACAGAAAACTGCAATGATGTGTCCTTTTCTATCGCCTGGGATGGTTCGCTGGTATCTTTCTGTCACACGTATTCACTCCCAGTAAAATTTGACTTTTCAAAACTCGATAATCGAAATTCAGGACCAATTTTTCGCATACAATACTATACCACCGTGTTTGTAATGGAATAATCTTCATTTCAATTCAACTTTAATTCAATAACCAGAACATTGCAAGTTACTTATATCAATTTACCTGTTTATCCTATCTATTCAATAGTTTTCACAGAATAAAATAGTCGAGCTAACGGTTGCATATTCTATTGGTTTCATACGTCAGATTTGTATGGAATTTGTCTATCAACCAAACAGGTGAAATGTTAATAAAAATTAAATTGTTAATTAATCGTATTTTGGACAGGAATTTTTCAGTCAATGAATTTGCAATATATGTATTGACATATTCGATTTGATATAAATACGTTCCGTCCATTAAATAGCTTGGTGAAGGTAGTTTAACACTGGGATCTTAGACTATTGTATTTACATTGAATCTATTAAAAACTTATAAATACTTCCATACTCACTTTGATATTTTCATGAATTTTTATGGCTGATTTCAGCCTAACCTCATTGAAGAATGACATAATGACATATAATCAGTAAAAATCATCGAACTCTGCACTCTGATAATTGAATGCATTCTTTGAAATTACACCATCATAAATCATTCTTATGCTTCTCTTGTGAGAATTCACTTGCCTTACGGAAACTGTCACATTGCAACAATTCCATGGGTACATAGGCCTTGAAGTAGTAGCAGCGTCATCCAACTCGCTCGTTTCGCTGACGGCAACTCCTTGGCAACTCTGGAGCTGATGCCGATGAGTGAAAGATTCACTACAATTACATGAATATATTTTTTAATATTTGCACTCTCTACATCGAAAGGTAACGTCCAACTTGGTGAGCCAACAGGAAGGGCCGCTCATCAGCTATGTATCATGCACATAGCTGAAGGACGTCTTTCAAGCTCAAACGTCAAACGCTTTTGAAGGTCACGTATCTGAGACGGGTCAAGACCAACCCCAATGTTCACGGTCATAATGACCTTGCACATAGTTCAAAGTCGTGTGACAGCCACTGTCAATGCTATGAATGTAAATTGTCTTGGCACGTTTCACATCGTGAACTAGTGTGTGTTGTGTATCTCGTGAATGGTGTCTTCAATAACTATAAAACCTCGCAGAGTGTCTCATTCGCATCCAACATACCACTTGGATTTCTTCGATTCATTGGAATGCAATTCTGATTCATAATGGTTAATTGCGCATCCAGTTCATCATCTGTGAGCTGAAATAGGCCTGGCATTATTTGCGAGGGCTGCAAAAACGAATTCCATGCAATCTATATAACAAAAACAGAAGATAGTACACTCATCAAATTGCTAATAATATTCTAGGGTTATGCTGGAAATGCGACAACCCGTCCGGCCTACAAAATGTGGTGGAATCCAAGGTGAATATTGCTCTTACTTCTTTGAAGTTAGAAATAAATGCACTCAGATCAAATATAGTAAGAGATGCACATGTAACTGAACCTGCACCTCATATGCCCCTGAAGTACTCTGATGTGTTCTCTTCCCAAAACATTGAGCAAACACTCTCGCGAACAAAGTCGGATATTTTGCGCGCTATCAATCCGGCAGTTAAGAACTTGTAGATCGCCAGAGTTAAACCTGTACAAGATATCGGTATGCTCAATAGACACAACAATCCGTCTGACAATGGAAAACTGAAGCACATAGTATAAAATATGGCTGTCTCTTATGACGTCAAAAACGTTAACAGATTTCTCCCTAGGACGCGCGTAGTGGAAATGACGGAGAACTTTTCAGCAGAAGAACTGCGGAATTATCTTCTGAAATGTAAACGTGACATATTTCGAATTAACTCGGCTTGTAAAATATTGAAAATATACCAAACAAAGAAAAAAGCAGGCCTCTGGCAAGTAATCGTAAAAGTAGACAATTTACTTACGATCGCACTTTGAAAGCAGATAATGTTTCTTTGCGTGATATACGATGCTATTTGTATACATTGCTGCTTCAATTACAACGAATTTAATAATGCATCTCGGAACTGCAAGAAACACATTTCTTGTCCTATTTGCGGTGAAAATCATAACCTCAAACAAGGTGAATCCGAAGCGAAAAAATGTTCTTACTGTTGTAACTCAATGAGTATTACTTTCGCTGTTGATCAGGCGGTCTGGGGAAAAAAAGTGTACTGCTTACATTGAGATACTGAATAAACTCAGAAAATATTGTACTCACATGGTTCTTGTAGATGTAGATAATTGTTTAATTGAATAGAACTGGCCGATACTTGAAAAGAATCCATATTAAAAAACTAATCAATAGAGTTTATTGTATGATTTTCACTATAAGGGTTTTACAAAACCGCGACACGTGTTTCGCTATACAATAGCTTCTTCAAGCATAACTATTGTTATGCTTGTTGATAAATATTGTTGATAGTTGTTTAGTATAAATATATCCAAAACAAGTACTTTTCTCAAATACCAAAACTGTAAGTAACACTCTTCTCGACATGTGTTTTACCAACCATGTTGGTGTCTTCAGGAGATAGAAAGCAAGTCAAGAAAGTGTGTTGCAGTTGTAGTGTTTGGAAATAGTACCTGCTCTAGATTTATTTTACGCCAGAGGTTCTAGTTCTAACTTCCAAGAAAATGTATAGTAGTCGACAGAAAATAATGAATATATAGTGTTGGATAATTTCAGGATTGATAGAGAATATTGTATGAAGTATTATAATACATAGAGAATTTAAAACAATTTAAACAAAATATTGAAATATTTGTTATGCAGTTTCTGAAATGCAGAGAAAAAAACTTATATATACTTCAAGCTCAAGAATCTAGAAACGTATACAGTGTCCGAATACAAGAAATATGAAAAACTTCATGAACAACTTGAGCAACTACAAATTCATACCAAAAATATGGAATACTGAAAAATTTGATAGTTGACTTCAAATAATATATAATATATAATGTATATTTACTATGTATACTACTATTTACTATATAAATATGCGTTCTTTTTGGAGAAAGCCGATGCCTGGGTTTCTGTGGCATTGAATTGAACCTGGTTATTTTCACCCCAATTCGAAATCACTTCTGAATCCCCATTGAGATATGCAATCTCCTGCTGTCGGTGAAGATTTGCATCCGCAGCCGATGCCCTCGAATCCAAATGGAATGACAAGACAAATACGCTGTCGTCAACTGAACAATATATGGGATTCTTGTTTTTGTTTTCCAATAAGTCGTTGTTAGATAATATAAAGAGGGTTAGAGACAATACGGATCTCTGGAAAACACCAGCGTTGATGCTGGTGTATCAACGTATTCAAGAGATATCCATTAACTGCCACTTGCAGGGAACATTTTTTCAGGAAGTTGGAGAGCCTTACACAGAAATGATCCGACAAACCATACCATCGAAGTTAGAATATGGATGACATACGATAAAAGGTCACTTGTTGATTTTTATTTACGAAAGCCATATTGATGATCGCTCAAGATGTTAAGGCCTTTCAAATATTTAGAGACATTTAGGGATATGGTGGTTAACGACTTTTTCCATGACTTTTGATATCACTAATAGCAAGTATCCAACTAGTATCTTCGTGAATATTTTCGAATATCTATTGAATAATTCACGTTGATTATATGATCAGTCAAAACCGTTCGATCGAAGAATACTTTGAATATTACATATTCAATTCAGACTAGAACATTGTTTACAGAAGTTCATAATTTTGTCGAAATGAAATCATTTTATTAACCAACTGTTGATCGTTTTAGTCTATTGGAGTTTGAGAACAATCATGTTCAGCAGATTAAAATGATTGAGTAGACCACTGTATGTGCCCTTCTTGTGATATATATCTTTCAGAAGTTTTACATGTATACGTTAATATAATTAATGAGAAACTTGAACCAATCTTTACGGAGATTGACGAAAAATTGAGCGACAATGGGAATGCACAAGAGTCATGGCTCACATATTTGAGGATGCATAACTCTATGATAATTTCGTTGTTCAATTGAAATCCACGATAAAATGCACACACTGTGGACTTTCATCAGTAATCCTTGATTTTATCTGCAATTTTCTCTCCCCATATCACAAAGAACCGACCAATTGAGTTTGTGGCAATGCTTGCATTTGTTTACAATAGAAGCAACTTTGGATGGAAATCAGAATCCGTTGTGTTCGGAATGCAAGGAAAGGATGAAATGCACAAAGTCCCTATCAATTCACAAGTTTCCCCATATTTCAGTAATTCATTTAAAACGATACTCTCCAACGGAAAGATTTAGCGGCAAATTGAAAGCTGTCATCGAATTTCCTCTAGGATTGGACATGGACAATTTTGCAGCAGAAAATCTGTTTACTTGTTATAATCTATACGCACTTTAAATTACAGTGAGACTACTTACAGAAGGCATTATAGATCATACTGCAGACATATACTGGCGCATGGCACAAATACAACGATTCACATGTGTCAACAGTTTCACCAAAATCACTTGTGAGTGGAGAAGCATACGTCCTTTTTTATGAAAAGGACGAAACAAAATCGCACTTTCGAGATAACTGAGGGAAAGTTTTTTTGTGCAATTATTATTTATTTGTTATTAAGTGCAAACAATATGAGAGTTGTATTATTGATTATTGAATCATTTGAATATATCGTCAGAATCAAAAATAAAATCTGATAACTTACCTAAAATAGTTTGCAGAAGGGAGCTCTTTCCACTACCAACAGGACCAATGACCCCAAGAAGATATCCAGTTGGAATGATTAGGTTAATATCCTCCAAAACGTTATCAGTATAACATAAATTATATTTAACGGTTAAGTTTTTTAGTACGATCATTTGTTCGATTTCTGTTTTTTCCTTTCCATTGTCATCCATAAAACCAATTGGTGAACTCTTTTTACCAAACTCTTCATTTAAGAGAAACGACTGAATCCTCTTGATGGCTATCAAAAATTCGGCAAATTCAGAAACAGCCCTCACGAACATAGTTGCCATTGTCATAGAGAGAATATTGAAATATGATTGAAAAACGAACACCTAGAAATGTCAGTAGTTTCAGTATTAAAATAACTGTTTCGTAGAAAAATTAATTGTTGTAGTTGGAGTTGTAGTTTTATTATTTATTTTCCCTATTGACAAAGATTGTACTGTTTCTCTGAAATTCGCAATGATATCATCAAATAAAAACAGATCAATTTTGAAGTTGGAGAATATCACTTTTTATGGTTACTTTAGTTCCAACTGTACTTGGTGCCATGACACCGCTGTATAAACAATATTTTACATATGTCATACTTCAGGAACAATTCTATCACGCATATAATAACGAAGAAACAGTTTCAATAATGGAAAAATAAATTCAACATATACAGAGTGTTTAATGAACATGGGGCAAAAAATTAAGGGACTATTCCTTAGACTATTTCAAGAATATTTTTTCCTTTGATTATATTTGATATAGCGCTTTGTTTCGAAAATATGATGTGAAAAAAAATTTCAACAACAATTTTGTTAATTTTCAAATTATTAACGTAGCCGATATAAAAGTATAGCGTACTACACATGACATACCAAGTAAAAAAATGTATCAATTCCGTTGGCACTTATTAACAACATTCCGATTACTACAAACGGCTTCAGACATTCAATATGCTGGGTGTAATGCAATTAAAAATTATCCTGGTGGTTTTGAAAGAATTCGGGAGTTGAGAAGGAGAAGATTGGATTCTTGCATCAGCGGGGGGAAGTAGTCATTTTTTCAACAGTTCTTGTAGATTAAAAAAAAGTAATTTTTGGTAGTAAATTGTTATTGTCGAAATTATTTTTCTCTCCCGTATCTTCGAAACAAAACGCCCAAAAATATCTTGAGAATAGTCTAAAGAATAGTCCCCTGAATTTTTGTCGCATATTTGATGAACATCCTGTATATGAAACCTTTTGACGAATTCAATTAATTTCAACCAGATTACCATAGATGGCCATACAGAAAAAAAGTCTCCGGTTCGTTTTTTGGGTATCCCATGCAAAAATGCAGTTAGGAAATTCAAGATAAAACAATACAATAGATTAGAAAGTGAAAGCACCTAGAGGCTAACTTTCGATCAAAGAGGATCAGATGGCAATCTTGCTGAAGTACCCATCAGTAAGTTGAGGACCGTTTCGGAGAAGCGGGGGTGGATGGACGAGATGGGATGTTCTACACGCATTAACCGTGTGCACTCAACGCGGGAGGGGCATGGGAATAATAACTATAGAGTCATCAGTTCACAAACCATTCTCAGAATGGGCCTCTGTCATGGGAAAATGGTGTAGTGGTGTATAAATTGAGTTTGATTTCTGATAGTGTTATCTTTCGGACTAATATAAAGAATAAGATCAAAATAACGAAATAGAAAAAATATACCTCAGACAATAAAATTATATTCTTGTTCAATAAAGTGAATTCAATTTACGTTGATTTGCCATAAGTTAAGAGTCGTATACGAGTATCATTGAAGTGATACTGTGGAAACACTCATTGAGATAAATTAAATAATAAAATTAATTTGAAATTTATGTTCAATCTAATATGAATTCTGTTTCGTCAAAAGGTTGAAAATCTTCAATAAAAAATCATACTTTTGCAACGGTAATCTCTTGTCCAGTGAGAGCCATGACAAGTAGTGTACAGAACAAAGCAAATCTTGTTGTGAACATGTTGAAAGCCATGAATGCTGCTCTTACATACGATGATTTTGTTATTATTTTTATTTCAGCTCTCCTTGCAAACTGAATGACTTTTTCGAATGGTTTCTCCCAGGCATACATTTTAATAACTTGAATTCCTGATATTATTTCATCCATGAGTCGCACTCTCTCATCGGTTTTGAGAGCTGTTTGTTTCCTATATTTTGCAGAAAGTTTTCCTGTGTAACCTTAAATGAAAATATTTTCAGTTCATTTGATTTTTGTTTGACATCTGAATCATTTGAAAATTATTTTATATTTTTTTTTAATTCGACCGACACTTTTTTGCTTCCTGTAGCACAATATCCAACTATCGTTGACGCCAACAGAAATCTGGATATACGAGAAGCAATCGTGATAATTTATAACAAATCTGGAAAATTCAAATTATGAATATCAATTTTGATATAGAAAATCTTGCAACAAGCCTTAGACAATTTTACGATAACCATTCAAACTACCAACATTTCCTATGGTTTTACATCATCCTTATTCTTGAAATTTTCATCAACTATTGATTGGGCCAGTTTATGGCCTGTTTCTCAATAATGTATAGAAAGTGCAGTTTGATAAAATTTACGATAGTCAACTTCTGCTCATGTTCTGTTGATTTGAATCATACCCTATTCTTGAAATTGAAATAAATCTTCTGTTCGACTTCGAAAACTCTAAATAAAAATGTAGTGGCTGAAAAAATATTCGATGATACAATCACATCTATATTGTTTAAACTGAGAAAGTTTTCGTTTTCAATTCCTAAGAAACTCAAACATTATATACTCGAATATATAGAAAAAAACTTTACTCACTTTGTATTGGAACCACTATGAAAACAGCTACAACGCCCAAAAATCCGGCATATCCAGAATCTTTGTAAATAAGTCCCATTACTATAAACCCGGCTAAAGGAGAACACCAAAGGGAATTAATCAGTATTGAGACAAGATCAAATCTACTAACATCATTGGAAAGAAGATTTACTATTTTGCCAGTTGCCGTATCCCCTAAGGCCGTTTTGCTCAGCTTCAATGACTAAAAAATAATGTTCAGGAAACATTACTGAAAAAAATATCCTAAAAAGACGCCAATAATTTATTTGAAATTTCATGAAACTTTGACAGAATTTATATTGTATCAAATTACCTCACATACTTCATTGTCTCTTAACTCTATTCACACGTGATGACTTTTCAAACGGTTTTTTTATAAATGATATATAGGAGAAAAAAGTAAGAGCAGGATACTAGAGGAATCACAATTTTAACCCAAGGTTCAAAGGGTGTTTATAAAAGAATTGATTGTTGTAAATGGGATGGATTCTTATTATTTTATTGTTTTTTAAAATAGACTATGAATTTTCTCGTAATGACTTTTATTAATATTAACAAGTGAACTCAACTGGATACAATAGTCATATAATAAATCAGAAAACAAAATTATTCACATAATGAGAGAAAATATTAACATCAAAATAATATAATAAACATTTCCAACATTGATTTCACCTTGGAACTACCGATGTACTTTATGTAACTAACAATTCGAAGAATTCAAAATTTTTCTTATTTGGATTTTTCGAAGAATGGTCAGTAAATGTTTTGAAGCTTTAGTTTTCATAGCAATAAAAAATAACAGCCATATATCTGCCCCAATGATGCGAATTTGGTGACTTTAAACTAGATGTTCATTAATAATGATATCAATACCATATCAGAAACCTGTTTTGAAGGATGGAATTATCAAAGAATTGATTCTACTGGTGTAAGTGGAGAGATTTTCATTTACGTCAAGTGTTCTCTTCGTGCCAGTTCAATTTCCAACCTTCCAATAATAGAAACGGAATATACTTATATCTCATTGAAAATGAATGAAATATGCAGTAGAAGTTCATTTTGACCACCCAATAAAAAGCCACATTCTTTTTTTTTTTTGAAATCGAAAAGATAATGTCTTAAATAACACTCTGTTTCATTCATACAGAATGTGTGGCAGATACTATTTTATATTCTATCATCATCTATCGTCTTGAAATTTTAAAAAAACACTCACAATGAAAAAAACGTTTCTTATACACTTGAGTATATAAGGTGAATTCCATTGATCAAACGGTCAAAATATTCAGTTTTTTTATTCTAGATATTCTCAATGTCCAAGCACCTACGGATAATCACGAAAAATCATTCATGGATTGCAGGTAATCAGAAATTTTTAATGATCAGGAGAACAAAGTTTTTAAAAGATTCAGGGACAGTGGTTCAGCTACTCATTGAGATCATTACAGAGAGTTGAGAAATCTCACATAATTTCATGTTTAAAACAGAAATAATATTGAAAAATTCAAGAAAAAACGCTCCTGCTCATTTGAGGAGTACAAAAAAAATAATCTCTTCATGAACTTAACACCGAAAATAACTTCCGTTGCGTACAAAACTGAAAAATATATATTTGGCATTATTCTTTTAGTGAAATCGAATGCTATCGGTTCCGATTGAATCAGCATAAAAATGTGTATCAATTGCAACTAATAAATTTGGAACGGTTCACATATCATATTTTCTAATGATCCTTAAAATTTTAAGCGATCTTCGCGCCATAAGATTTTGGTGACGAATCTAAAATCCTGGAATGAATCGTCAATTAAACGATCCATGATATTCTGGATGAAAATAAAGCATTGTCATTGTCCCAATCAGGCTTCAGAACAGTTCACAGACGCAGAAAAATTTATGTTTTCTAAAAGTTGGCAAGAAAGTGCATGTACGGATTTAAAAGTAGCAGTAAAAGTAAGCAGTAAAATAGTGTCATGAAGACACTCTTTTTCAATTTATTATTCAATGAAACATTT
>WOGJ01122477.1:0-11629 GCA_015342185.1 Leptinotarsa juncta | reverse complement strand
GTCTGTCTCCTTTCTGTGATGAAAATGGGTTGATTCGTCTTAAATCTAGAGTATCATCTCGTACAGACTCTTAGAGTTTTCTTTTTCCTATTTTACTTCCTGCTAAACATCCTACAGTTCATCAAATCATTTTTCAGGAGCACGTACGATCTTGTCATGTAGGAACTCAAGGATTGTTCGCTGTACGAACAGTAGATACTCATTTGACAATTTCCATTGAACTGAGAGAACCGGAGTTAAACGGGTAGTTTTTTCTTCTGGACTCTACAATTATTCATTTCTAAATCAGCACTGTCAGTACTTTCATTTGAATTCATTTTTATCATTGAGATTTGACAAATTTTTTCTTCTGTTTTACGCTGGAGCAGCCTGCTCCTCCCTGATTCTTCACCCATTTGTCCCCCTTTTTTTATACTATACTTTGACTCTCTATTCTAACTACTATAAATCTTAGGATGAGAAGAAATATATTAAACAAAGGTAGTGTTAGTATGCACCCACTTGCTTTTTTCGACAATTTGTTTTTCTCTCTGAATAACCTCTAAAACTGTATGTACCTACACAACTTCACTCGCTCGTATTCACTACACGGATGAAATTGAAAAAATTGTTTCCATTATTGAATTTGACATCTGACATAAATTCAATCATTCCATTCTGGCAGATCTCATGATTAATGACGTAACTACGAATCGTTTTTGAATACAGGCTCGAATACAATTAAACGCCAGAAAACACCTGAGGTATTCATTAGAATGCCGAAGAGTTTTTTTTATTTTCAAGTAGGTATGTTGAAAAATTAATAAAGAGAAGTTGATGAATTTTCGTAATACTATACTGATTACTTTTAACTCATAACAAGTAATCTTTTAAAAAATATTTTTTGAACTCAACAAACCGTGCGCGGTTTTATACACTTTCACTTCTGAAGTTGAAACAAGTGTTCGTGTTTATGAGACACTAATTGAATCTTTTTAGTGAGTCAGCTACAGTTATCAACAGATATTATACAAAAAAGTTAGCTAGTGAAATGAAATCCTAATGAAATGAATTCATCTATGACATTCTTCAGTTGGTGTCATTCACAGCAGCTAACCGTATATGTAGAGTTTCCAATGGAAGAGCGTGAGTTTAACAAAAAGCCACCATGTAATCATGTGGGCAGTGTTCATTCGCCTGTTTTTATGTGGTTTTACTAACCTTGTTTCATTTTATAATATTTCACATTCACACCACGTTTTCGTTGTACCAATGATCTATTCAATAAAGTGCTTAGTAAATAGATAATACAGTGGTAGTACAAAAGTATAGGTAGTACAAAAGGCAGCATATAACGCATTGAAAAATAACAATTGCTCGTCTAGTCGCAAAATTCCTTTCATCTGTTGAATTTCATATCGAATGGTTTGAAGCATTAAAATTTTCCTCGTCCTAATATTAGTTAAAAATTGAATGTAATTACTATAATCACCTTAGGTCTTTCCTATTCACAATGAGATTATTGTGAATGGAACAAAAATGTCTGGAGTTAGACATGACAGAACAACAATTTCTCAAAGACGAAGTAAATCAATTGAGAAAATTGTTCACAAAATCAAAATACTTTTCATTTCAGCCACTGAGTAGATATGTTCATTTGAAAATATCTTTCTGTCCAATTTGAAGTAGGTTCACTTCAGGTTTCATATGATAATATGAATAAACGAAGTAAAACTCATCAATAACTGAAGATGATATTTGTCAGTTGTAAAAGCTTTCGATTGTGTGAGTTATTGTCAATTTTTTTTTGAAAAAGAGTCAATACCCTACTATGGGATAAATTTTTTCAAACAATCTCTTATTCATTTTTTACCACATTTTGGATTGATATTTTCGAATATATAAACAATATTTTATTTCAGTAGATACATGCCTGACGTTTATTCTGAACTACACATTACCAAAAGGGCAGGAACATAGACCAGCCACTTTACTACTAGTGATATCAAAAATCAAACAGAAAACCGTGAACCACCATATCTTAAAATATTTGGAAGGCTTCAACATATTGAGAGATCATCTTTATGGCTTTTGGAAACAAAGATCCACAGGCGACATTCTATCGTATGTCACCCATATTTGGAATAACGCAATCGAAAAATATGGAGAGTCTAGAGCTAAATCGCTTAATATATCTGAGGACTTTGACGTTTGTGGCTTGAGGGTTTGCTGGCCAAACTTCGTTGCAACGCTGGCGTTTCCCAGGGATCTATATTGTCGCCAACTCATTTCTTTGTATACCAACAATTTATTGGAAAAAAACAAGAATTCAATTTATTGCTTTGCTGACGACAGCATACTTGTCTCGCCATTCAATTTGTATTCCAGGATATCGGATGCGGACGCACATCTTCACCGGCAGCATATCTTAATGAGTATCTAGAAGTGATTTCGAATTAGGGTGAAACCAACCAGGTTGAATTCAATGCCACGAAAACCTAGGCATCGGTTTTCTTCTGAAAGATAAATATTTCCGAAACGGATATAATGATGTCAGGACCGACATTTCCACTTTCTGCTTCGATAAGTTTGTTGGGGTTGAAATGGATACTAATTTGTCTTGGCACAATCATGTAGCTAAAATTGCGAAACCTGCTTCTCTAAAGCTTGGGACACTATTCCGAAACAGAAAACTTTACACACCTCAGCAACTTTCTTTGGAGTATTGTTTTCATGTATGGCACTCCACCTCTAAGAATAATCTGAAGTTGCTGGAATTCATTCAGAAAAGAATTATCTGCCTGATTGGATATATGAACATCAATTGCAATAAATCAAACAGAATAAGAAAAATTGAGTAACAGAATAAGAAAGTGAAAACTTGAGAACGAAATAAAAAAAATAAAATATAATGAACAGTTTCATTGGAAAATAAATTATAATGCTGTAGATAATGTTCTAAAAACTGAAAAATGATTTGAGAGGTCCTGGGTAGCAGTCATCACATCACTCTCCCCAGCAATCTACGGTATTGATCATATAAAAAATGAAATTGTTGGGCGTAGTATTTAAATTTTTACTGAGGTTACGCTATGCCCTATGATCTTATTAGTTTTTCATTTGATCAATACCATAAATTGCTGAGGAGAGTAGTGTAATGACTACTACCTAGGACTTATTTTTAGTTTTCAGTACATGGTATACATAATTTGATGAAACCGTTTAACATATATTATTTTCACGAATTTTATATTTATTTCCAGACTGGTTGTTTCTGGACAATGCCAATGAAGGTTGGCATTCTAGACATTTCAATACATTGATTAACTCACAGAATTCAAGGACACCATTCCTTATTCGATTTGTAATAACTTTGATACATAATTGAAATGAAGAAATATCAGTCCATAAAATTGTAAAACAAACAAATGATTCATTTATAATGAAAAATTTTTGCAGTTTCGAATTGTGTCTCCAAACTGTTATACGATTCGTGAATATCAAATAGATCACAAAAAAAACTTTTCATGATCCGAAAGTTTTTCCAAAGCCAACTTCTTTATGTCCACTGGTTTTCAGAGTAGAATTTATGTACCTTTTCGAAAGTTATTCTCATCTTCTTGTATAGTTTTGAGATAGAGTAATTTGTTAAAAGTGAGCGATGAACACTCTGCATAGTCTCGAAATACAAAATACAAAACTATACCAGTTGAGTTTTGGTAGTATGGTAGATTTAATAAAAATTTGAATGAGTTTGCCCGATTGTATTATAGAAAAATCATATGCCTTATAAAATTCATAAGTTTCATGAACTAGTAACATAAATGATCTTCATATTAAATATATCATAGTGAGAAATGTGGCTTGGTTGTTTACTCGTAATAATCAGCCAGATAATGCTGATCACTCAGTAGATATTATCTAAGTCTGTATGTAATTAGAGTCATTTCTCACTTGAGTGATCATCATTAGTAATAAAGAAACACATTCACATGAGCTGAAGTTTGAAGTTCTTAGACTTCTTGCTTCTGAAAAATAAAACTTTTTTGATACGACGGAATACGCAGTTAGTGTTGACAAATGATATTTTCAGAATACTGTAGACAATTTTATTGTAATTTTTTAGATTTCTTCAATAATAATAATAATTAGTGCTCACATAAATTTGATGGTCCGATGGTCTGAAATAATGATGCTACCAAGTTTTTCTGAAGGGTGTTAATCCCTTCGAGTAAACGATGATAGATCATATATGTTATATCTCACTTATCATTGAAAGATAGCACTCTTTATGATAGGGAAACAAAAATTCACAAATCAAAGATTGGTTTCCGCTGACTTAAACTTCTTTTTGAATTTGTGTCAATGTAATTGAATAGAACTGGCCGATACTTGAAAAAAGTCCATATTAAGAAACTAATCAATACAAAACCGCGACACGTGTTTCGCTATATAATTGCTTCTTCAAGCATAAACTGAGAGTTACTGCTAAATTAAACCATTTTATACTATAACCTAGTACCTATTCGTCTACCTAAATATTAAATCTACCTGAAAAGATCAGGTATCAATACAATTTTCGAAAGTAGTTAGGTATATTCACAGGTAGACTTTCGATAATTTATTATTTAGGTAAACGAATAGTACAAAATGGTGTCATTTAGAAGTAAATCTCAGTTTATGCTTGAAGAAGCTATTGTATAGCGAAACAGGTGTCGCGGTTTTTGTAAAACCCTTTTATTGAAGATCATACAATAAACTGTATTGATTAGTTCTTTTTGGTGTCAATGTGTCAAAATCATCTTTTCTTGAAATAATTCTCCTTATCTGTCATCTAATATATGTCAAAATGTAATTATACAGTCAACTGTAATTTTTTCACAATTTACTATTTATGCTGAAAATCTTACATTATTTTTACACTACTCTATCATTGAATATCGAATTTTTTATTACTGTTATGTTCTGAATATACGAACAGTGTTGTTCAGAGGTTAAATATTTAATACCATTTTCTCTATGTTTTTCGCTTGAGTAGACTGCAGGATATCACATTCATCAATAACCGTCAGTTATAATAACGGTATTCAGATGAAAATTAAGAAGTTGATGTTAACAGCCTCAGTCCGTTAACATATTTTAACGGCCAGCGGCCGTTCAAAACATTGTTCTGCTTATAATAGCAATAATTATAATAATACTGACTCCTCATTAATTTCAAAATTAACAAAATTGACAATTGCTATTATTTGAAATTTCTATTCCATCGATGAGATATTTACCATTTATTGCACCAGAATTTGAACTTTTTGTCGATGTGGCCTCATTACTTAGAAATAGTTATAAGTATACATAATTCTGGTACTTACCTCTAGATAGTAAAACACTTTCCATTAAGTTTACTGGCAATAATATTTACCAATTGGATACCACACGTTAAACGTTTCATTTCTCTGCTGATATTCATATAAAGAGATATATTTTATATTAACGGTACAGAAGAACTCAGAAGTTTATTACTTTCAATCGATCTGGTGTTTCATAAATATGGGAGCGATCAGACGAAATATTTTAAAAATTTAGACCAGTACCAAAGATCAATCTAAACTAATGTTGAGTGATGAATTCGATATAAGTCTACAAAATTTCAATAAACTGTCTTATAATCGGATTTGTGAAAATATATCATATATCGTTGTAATTAATTAGCTTTATGAATAGTAATTTTTGAAGTAACAATGAATGTGGATAAATCAGATTGGACCAAATGAACGTATATACAAAGAAAACCTTTGATATTTTACACTAACTGGTATTCAATCACACTTAGCAGAGTCAATATTATCAAACACTTACTAAATTGTCTTCTTAGAATTTTCTAGTAAAATTTCAAATATCATTGGTTTGAGCTATTATTGACATGAAACAAATTTGAAAGGGAAGATAGTTAATTCTTGTATCCCCACACCAAAATTCAGCGAGATAGTAGATAAAAAGATATAAGTTAAAATAAACCTCATTTTCTTGTTTCATGGATATTCCATATATTTTTGAATTCCTTTGAAATTCCTTTTCATCCACTTCATTCTCAATTAGTCACTTGGAGCGACCTCTTCCTACATTTTTAACTAAAAGCTTACAACCTACCAACTTATTCCACAAAAACAATGGGTCTCACTGAATTATCATATCTGATGAGATTATTGTGAGTTTATAGTTCTTGTTCTATATGAATCTCCAGATGAATACTCGAATAGAATATGGATAACAAACAACACTAATTTGAGCGTGATTTATTTATTACTCTCCAAAAAATTAATGGCAAGTAGCCCGTCGTGGATCGTTAATCAATGAACAAGCATATGTAAAGTGATATAGTTTTCTCACTAATATATTAATTTTCAATACATAGTGATACAAAGATGCGTATATAATAGATTCACCTCTAATATTATAAATGAGTGGTAAACGACAGGAAAAAAACGCATTATCAATACCTTAAACGTTCTGGATGTTCAAGTTGCCTTCTTTTCCAAAGTATGGGATCATTATGCCCGAAGTCTTTCTTACCTTCATCACCACTTTCACTCATACTATCATCACGATCAATATTCACCGTATCCACAGTGTTTCATTGTGTCTGATCAATTAATTATATCGACATTTGACGTCAATGACGTATTTCAGGCGTAAAATATTTTTCGGGTTGATTTATATGACGTTTCCATATCACTTCCTGAGATTTGTTTGAAGGGTTTGACAATGTTTCATGGTGAATTTCATTAGTTCGGACTTCCATTTTCTAATATTATATAAAATGAATTGAAATTTTGGAAAGATCCAATAAGGGCCATCCAAGAATTACATCACACGAATTTTTTGAGTTTTAGGGTCTCCGTCCTTGTCACAGATTGTCACATTTTTAGAACCCCTTCCTGATGTAAGTCACATTTTTCAAACTTATGCATGTGTTTAAAAATAATCAAACGAAAGTCAATTTTCAAGTAAACAGTAGCAATGTATTGAAGTCACTGTGCCGTGTGGAGGCACTTGTCGAAGGTCGAAGGAAAAGCGAGCGATTTAAACCTATCTAAACCCTTACCATTCAGAACTCTTATAAATTTCAGTGTCTCACTTGCATTACAACGCCTTTAGAAGTTAAATGTTGTTGCGTGAGAGATTATCTCAAAGCAAAAGTGCTAAATTGTTAATCATTTTTCATTCAAATATAAATTTCACATTTTGGCATTTTAAATTTAACATGTGACGTCACAAAACTTGTGACTCCCCGTGCCCTTGTCACACTATGTCACATTACGGTGATACCCTCCCCCCATTTACGTGTGACGTATTTTATGGATGACCATTAAAATTGAAATGAATAGCTGGAAATAACAATTATTTTTAGCAAGAAAATCCTGTAATGAAATAACAATAAAGTAAAATACAAGAATCAAAAATGAACAATAAAAAAGGAAATTAAAATCAAAACATTTCAAGCCGAGTTACTTCACGACGTTTCGATTGTTAGTATCCACAATCGTCTTCCGGTGATGACTGGACTTATTCCTCCGAGATATAACTATTTATAGGTCATTGAAGATCTTTTACCTATCCCCTCTTTTCTCTCTCCGCTTCACCGGTTTAGCGGGAGCAGACCGTTTAGCGGGAGTTGGCCGTTTTCCGCTTAATTATGGGTTTCCATATGTTGCTTATTTCTACGCTAGCTTGGCCATTTAAGTAGTTGGACAACTTATATGCTGCCTCTTTGAATTTCCTCGTCAATCAGTATTCCTTCCTGTGTATGAGCTCAGCTTGGGACCACTTGATGTTATGTTGATCTGTTTAAAATATGTTTAAAATCTGTTTTTCGTTAATCAGCTGTCGCCTCCATACGAACGATAACTCATAATTTGAGAAACTTGTGCGAGCTAAGGACTAACGAGTTCTTACTTTTTAACGTGTGATTCCTAACACGGTCCGAACATGCTCTGCTATTCACGAATTGTTGGTTTCTCATCGCTGTGTCTGTTTTTTATGTTAGGCAATGCGAAATTTCAGTGGCCTCCTAGTTTCACCAATATAGGATATTTCTCACTCACAAGGTATTCAGTTAATGGAATTTTTCGAATTGCAATCTGCGTTTTGTGGCCTGGTTTTCATGAGACTGCTACGGACAGTGTTTCCGGATAAGAAGCAGGTTCTGGTGTTGTTATCGGGCCCAATACTTTTTATCCTTTCCGACAATCCTCTGATGTAGAAAAGTGCAAGTACTGGTTGTTGCGGCTTCTCTTTGCGAGGTTCTTGTTGTCTCTCGACCAAAGTCTGTTCCACCATCACTTTGGAGTGATCATTCCATTTAAGATCATTTTTGATGATGCCTAGCTTTTTCTCGAGACCTTCCTTCGTATTAAAGAGCCCGAAAGCATGGTCTACTAGAGACTTGATGATTTCTCTTTTATTCGATTGATAGTGGTTGCATTCGTGGTTCCATTACTGTCCCGTCTAAGTGGATTTTCGATATACAGATGTTTTCCACTCGGTGGGAATTCACCGGCGAAAAATGTTTCTTCAACAAGATCTTCGAGTACCTTTTTTTTGTTTGCTAAATTAGGTACATATACATTAGGCAATCAACGTATGAAGTAGAATCGCTTTTTTGCTATCTTCCTCATCAATTTGTATTGCTGTTTTAGTCTGTTTTCAGAAACTGCAGAGATTAAACTTTCAAGGATCGAACGTACTCGGTGAGGCAACAAGTCTGACAATCATTTCCGACATTTCCGAAAATTTATTCACAATGGCGATTAAGTTATTAATCTTACATAACAATGTTACCAATGTTTTATTTGTATATTGAAATGAATATTCAAATAGAATATAAACAATAAACAGCACCAATTTGAGAGATTTATTTATTACCCTCCAAAAAAATGAATCTTACAAAACAATAGATATTCCAGGAATATTTCATGAATATACATTTAAGAATATTGTATTATTATGAATATGCCATGGATATCTTCTGGATAACTAGTTTTCACACCAATATATGCATCCTTGATACAGAGGATTTCTGGTATATTTCGTAATTTTTGAAATACACCATGGTAGTGTGATAGATATTTTGAAGGTTTTCTCTTGTTAGATTCTGCATCAGATTCGAAAAAATATTAATCAATGATTTGCAAACAAGATATCATTGATCCTATTCGAGGCATGTGGCAAGTTTGTCAATATGCACAACATATTTTTTTTTGAATAAATTGTCGATACTGGGAGATATTTCCCAAACAGCAATTCACAGAAATTGATTATGTTTTATTTTATTTGGTCCACACTGTAAATTGCTCTTTAAAGAAATATGTGCTTTAGTGAGAAACTCATCCACAATAACAGTGAAATTTTTGGTAAAACTTATTTCAAAAAACTTTCATCATAGTTGTTTTTTCAACTTACTCGAAATCTGTTGTAGTTGAAGTAATTACACATTTCAAAAAGAAATATTCTTTGGACATGCTAACGAAAGAACCACTGGAAAATGTTGTGATGTGTGTAATATGAACAATACTGCCACAATGATACGTTATAGAGAAACTTTTGCCAACCATTGTTATTACTTTCCATGGAGAAATAATCGTTAACTTCACCCGCTACCTCATATGTCATGTCGGGAGTATCAATTAACCGTTTTATTTCGATTCATAAACTCAATATAACATATACTTCTATTATTTTGAATGGGTATGGATGCATAAAAATGGTTTGTATCCTTATTTTAGGCGGAGTCTTTTTACCAATTGTGTCATGATGAAGTTACATTCGAATTGAAAATCAATAACTGAACATTAAAATTGTAGAGTAATAATAATAATAATAATAATCATTTTCCTTTCGACAAAGAAATGTATAGGAATAATCATGAATGAAGTGCATACAAAACGAAATAAAATACCACTAAAACAGGGTGTTACAATAAAAGTGCATGAAATGAAATTAAAAAAGCACAAATTATTATAAAATTTTTTTTCAGAAATACTCATTCATACTGGTATAATTTGAAACAGCGGGCTCTTATTCATCTCATTTTCTTGATTCACATTGATAGAAAGTTTTTATATCTACTGACTGAATGTGAGATACTGATTTTTTGAAATTGAAATAATGGAAGCAAAACATTGAGTAAACAAAATAAAAACATGAAACAATTGAGTTAGCATGACAAGTTCAGTATCAGTATAACACTCACACTCATAGGAATTGTGAGATTCCAATTCATTTTTTCAAAAAGTTATTTCGATAGAAACTCAAAGAATATGGCAATAATATTAGATCGAGACTTTGACTCTATGGAAATATTAACTCTTGCCATTTTCGAAATTTCTTTATATATCGAAAAATAAGTCATAATCGACAGTATGGATTTTATTTTTGCAATCCGTTTCCTTATAATACAAATATTTACGAAGGATAATTTTTTTCAGTTTGTACTGGTGTGTTTGAAATAAAAATACTTCTGAGAGACTTTTGAAAATATTCTAACGCTAAGACCAGAATGTCAATGAAATGATAATTAATATCATATCTTCTAGATTTCAAGTGACTCAAGGGTGTCCTTCACTATTTCATCTCCGTTTCTATTCGTTCCTTCTCGTTTGTAATCCTATTCTTTGCTCCCAGTTTCAGACCATTTCAACACTTTCCCTTCACCACATACCAAAAAGTTTTTGATAAACATTCATTATGATATAAATTTACTGCTTCATAGACTCAAAATTGAGAAAAGAGTATACTTCGCAAATGAATCATACAAAGTAGGTCATAAAAAACTCATATTCATGAAAACGGTCTTCGAATTTCCATCCCCTACTGATTTGCTTTTGGAAATTGAATCATTCGTAATGAAGATATGGAGTTTGTAAATACCAATATAGAGAATAATTTTCACCAACTCTCTCTTCACTTTCATTTTTTATTCTTTTCACCAATCCAACTGTCCAATATTTGTTTTAATTTTTTTCTCACATCCTTATTACTTCTCCGATTCTGTGTAGCCCCTGTAATTAAGTTGTTTGAAAATTTCGGGTGTTCATTTGTTCTGTATTGTCCACTATCTATAGGTTTCTTGGAGAATATAGGTGTGTCTCAGACTCGCTATATATTCCCATTTCAAGGGTACTTAAGATGATTTCATTCGAAAAAACCCGTTCCAGTGTGTATGTACAATATTTTTCCGCCATCAACCTAGCCTAAATTTTTTCTTGATATATTGGTTTCCTTATTATTTTGACTCCCAAAGGAGTGAAGTGATTCATCTCAAAACTACAACTGTTTCCTTCCTCCGTTCTAATTTGAAACTTTTTTCCTTTCTAAAATTGATTGTTCAGTTCACATATATTATTTTGTGTTCATCAATCCAAAAATCCAACAGCCTGTTATCACACCGTTTCAAAAGTTTTGTCCATTTTTATGAGTCTACTTTGACATGTAATTTTATAGTGAACATTTCTTCCATTCAATCGAAATAAGCGCCATTTGAATAAGTGATCTTTGTCAACATAACACAAGTCAATTGTACTCGTCAGGTTCTACCGGTAAGAAACTTATCGAAGTGCTTGAAAAGATGGTAGTCGGTTGGCAAGAGGTCTGC
>WOGJ01122019.1:0-12730 GCA_015342185.1 Leptinotarsa juncta | reverse complement strand
CTCCCTCCCTCAACATGATAGCCAGCATCGTATATTGGCAGGTTTACAACTTAGTTCTGGTCGTATAGTTAAATCCCTAGTAGTTAATACCCAGACATCTCCCCCTTTTAAGTCTTTTTCAACCATACTATGGACTTGCTTCCACCTACCGCAACTGTTACATCGATAAACTTATAACTAATGTTGTTTTGTTTACATGTAATGTTTGCATCGTTTTTTTATTTATTTTTTTTGAATATATATTGCTGTGATCATAAAATATAACTAAAATCTAATAATATACGTTTTCTACGTACATGTCATTAACCTATGTTATTATTCTAGGTAACATAATCTTTGAGATGTTGTGGTCTTTTGACAACTCTTCCTGATCGTGTCGAAAGGACATTGTTACTTGTATCTGGACCTCTACTCTCCTGGCCTTGTTGTACTAATGTATCGCGTATTCTCTTAATCTCATTGTTCGTCTGTTGCTGTTGTTTACTGACTCTGTTAACTTCTGGGTAATTACTTTTTGCTTTTTGTTTTGTTAATTCTTGCTCCTTTATTGTCTGTTCAAGTAATGTGTTGAACAAATCTTCTCTGGTTTTAACACTAGTTGTTGAATATGGTCTTAGGAATCTTCTATTCCGATTCAATATCGTGCCTGATTCATCAATTTTTATAAAATATGCTCTTGGGTGAATTTCGTCAATTCCCACCACTGTTCCTGATTTCCATTCATCTTTACCCAGGTCAACCATCACTTTATTGTTAATTTTTAATGTTGGTAAGTCTCTTGCTTCTTTGTTGTAATGATTGATTTCTTTTTCTTTCTGTATTAACCTATGTTGTTTCAGGTTTTCCAGGTTTGTTACTTGTGGTTTTAATTGGTCTCTTTTCATTGGGATTTGCCCTTGGATTTTTCTGCTATACAGCAACTGTGCCGGAGAAGGTGTCTTCTCATCAATTGGTGTGTTTCTGTACTCAAGTAATGCCATAAATACATCCTTTCCGTCGAATAATGTTTTCTTCATTAATTTTTTTATTGTCTGTACATGACGTTCTATAAATCCATTAGATTGAGCATACGTTGGTGATGAAGTCTTATGACAGATTCCCCATTTTTTCATAAAATTTTCAAACTGTTGGCTTGAGTATTGAGGTCCATTATCAGAATAAAGTACCTCAGGGCAGCCTTGCCTTGCAAAACATTCTTTCATTTTTATAATCACTTGATGACTGGTTGTATCATTTGTAAGCTTCAATACTTCAGGAAATTTTGACCATGTGTCCACTATCAGTAAAAACGTTTCCCCTTTGAAATAAAATAGGTCACTAGCTACTATTTGCCACGGACCCTCTGCCGTTTCATGTGTCATCATGGTTTCACTTTGTATTTTTCTGAGATAAGCCAAACAGGCTGGACAGTTTTCTACTTTGTCTTTAATTTCTTTTCCCATTTGTGGCCAATACACCATTTCTTTTGCCTTCAGTAATGTTTTCTTCTCTCCCAAATGTGAATAATGTAATTTATCTATTATCTCTTTCCTCATGGCTTGCGGTATGACTGCTTGGTTTGTTTTAAATATAATACCATCCACTACATATAATTCATCTCTTATTTTCCAGTATTGTTTTGTCAAAACATTTACCATATCCTTGTGTTCTGGCCATCCAACTTCAATTACCTTCTTGAGTGCTTGCAACTCCGGGCATGCTGCTGTGGCTTCTGCAATACTTTGAAATTTATTCGGACTGATTCCGTCACCACATTTTAGTATGTCTACATGTGCCTGTATTTCTGTTTCTTCAACATTAAAATTTTTGTCATCCACTTTACACCTTGACAGAGCATCCGCAAAATGAAGTTGACTGCCTGGTTTATATTCAACTTTTAAATCATAATATTGTAAAGTGATTCTCAATCTTTGTAGTCTTAAAGGACAGACGTCCAATGGTTTTTTAAAAATTGTAACTAATGGTTTGTGATCTGTTTCTACTAGAAACCTACGACCATACAAATATTGGTGAAACCTTTGGCAGCCAAATGTGATAGCTAGCATCTCTTTTTCAATTTGTGCATAACCCTGTTGTGTTGTTGTCAATGCTTTTGCTGCATAAGCCAAAGGTCTGTTACCTTGGAAAATAACTGCACCCATAGCATCTTTGGAACTGTCAACTGAGAGAGTGATGTCTTTGGTTTCATCGAAGAAAGCTAAAATAGGAGCCCTTGAGAGTAAAGTTTTGACCAGCTCTAATTCGCTATCATGAACAGTTGTCCAAAGCCACATTACATTCTTCTTTAGTAATTTTCTTAAATTTGAAATTTGGTGTGATAAATTTGGTATAAACATTCCTACATAAGTTAACATTCCGAGCAAGCGACTGAGTTCTTTTTGATTCTTAGGACTAGGCATTTCTTTTATTACTTTAATTTTGTCTTCATCTACTTGTACTCCCTTTTCTGATATTTTATGCCCTACGTATTTCACCTCTTGTTGAAAAAATTTGCATTTGTCTTTATTAAATTTTACTCCACAATCTCTTGCTCGCTGGAAGAGTTCCTTCAGGGTATGCCTGTGTTCTTCTAATGTTTTTGAGTAAACTATAATATCATCAATGTAAATTTTTATCCCAGGCAGACCCTCAAAGATCTCCGAAAATACACGGTGAAAAATTTCAGGAGCTACTGAAATGCCAAATGGTAATCTTAAGAACATGAATCTACCAAATGGCGTTGCAAATGTTGTTAACTTTGAGGCTTTCTCAGTTAACATTATTTGCCAGAACCCTTTGTTTGCATCAAGTGTTGAAAATACTTTTGAACCTTGCATGTCTTTAATTAATTCCGTAAACGTCGGCAGCTGATGGTGTTCACGTAAGATCGAATTATTGAGGTGTTGAGGGTCCAGGCACACCCTAATCCCTTTGTTTGGTTTCTTAACAATAACAATTGGATTTATAAATTCCGTTGGTTCTGTTACTTTTTTTATGATACCCATCTTTTCCATACTCTCAAGTTCATCTTTTAACGGATTGATTAGCATGAACGGTACCTTCCTGCATGGTGTTATACTAGGTATATAGTCTGATTTTAGTTTTATATCAATTGGCTGAGATTTAATTTTTCCAATACCTTTAAATAAATCTTCGTTTTTAATTATTTCATTTTCATCCCCTGAAAATTCTATTGAATCTACTGCTCTTATCATATTAAGTTTGATTAGATCTGGTAATCCCAGTACCGCATGGCTGTTTATTCCTGTTTTCACCACTACCAGAACGATATCATACATGCTACCCTTGTATTCTACCTCAATTTTACATGTGCCTCGAACCTCAACGTTTCCTCCTTCAAAATTTGTTACTGTGTACTGAAAAGGCTTCAAGTTGGGTTTATTTTTCCATGAATTATACACATGCTCTGGAACAGCATTTACCTGTGCCCCTGTATCCACTTTGAATTTTATGCTTTGACCTAAACCCGAATTTAACGTGACCCACCAGCTCCGATTAAACTCATTTACTCTTTCAAGTGTGCTTACTGAAAAACTTATGTCATTAATTTCATTATTACTATTATTTGGCTCTACCCACGTATTATCTTCAGGATTTTCTTGTAATTCACTTACTGTTCTGCTTCTACATACCCTTGCAAAATGTCCCATTTTTTTGCATATTGTACACTGCTTGTCCCTGGCTGGGCAGTTTACTGCTGGGTGTCGTTCATATCCACACTTCCAACAGCTTTGTTGTCCTCGATGACTTCTTTGGTGTTGCGAGATTGCTTGTTGGCTCTGCTGTGGTCTGTTACTTTGGCCTCTCCCTCTTTGTCCACTGGGGCCTTGTTGTCTCTGCATGTAGCTGTTGTTTTGGCCGCGCCATCCTTGACCTCTGTTACTGTTATGCCTTGTATATACTGCATCCACTGATGCACCGTGATCGTACATCTCTTTTAAGTGTTTTTCAGTTAATTCAGCTGCCTTGCAGATTGTTACAGCTTTGTCCAATGTCAAGTCGTCTTCACGAAGCAGCTTGTCTTTTATACGCTTGTCTTTAACACCACAAACTAATCTGTCTTTGATTAGACTGTCTTTCAATGTTCCAAAATCACATGATGCTGCAATTTTTTTCAGATCTTTCAAAAATTCATCAAAACTTTCGTTTGTTGCCTGTACCCTTATGTTAAATTTATGTCTTTCTACACTTGGATTTGTTTTTGGTTTGAAATATGCTTCAAATTTATCCAATACTGTTTGGAATACCTTCTTCTCCTCCTCAGATACTTCTAGTGTTTCAAAAATATCCATTGCCCCTTCACCAATGCAGTGTAGCAAGACTGCTACTTGAATTTCCTCATCTTTTGTAGAACCTCCTGACGCCAGTAAGTATAATTCAAATGCTTGTTTAAATTTTTTCCAGTTTAGGGCCAAGTCTCCATCCATGCTCATTGGTTTGGGTTGTTTTAAATTGTCCATGTTGCTTTGTTTGATTAACCTCACTTTTAATGGTTGATTTTCAACCTGTTTTGTTATTTAATGATTTCGTCTAGATTAATTGTTATGTTTTATTTACTTTTTTCCGACTGCGCCATGTCAAGCATGGAAGGATTGGGAGGAATAATGTATTTAACAGCTTATAATTACTTCAATTTCTTTTATTAGTTGACTCCTCTTTTATGCCTTCCCGTTGTTGCCTACCTTGTTGTCCATGGGCCTCTCCCTCCCTCAACATGATAGCCAGCATCGTATATTGGCAGGTTTACAACTTAGTTCTGGTCGTATAGTTAAATCCCTAGTAGTTAATACCCAGACAGTATGTATGCGAATGAATCACAACAGCGGTCCTCAAAGTCAACATAACTTATACAATCAGTCAAATTCAACATGATTTATGCACCAAAGTAATGGGAAATTAAACGTTTCGGATACGCTCCAGCCTTAGAAGCCGTGGCGGTCTTTTGAACGATGTTATATTCCACACATAATGGCATCAATAGGTCTTCTTTCAAATGAATAAAAAAATTCGATGAAATCTCAAATACACACTTTGTTTTATTCAAATTCAAAGCGCTTATATAGGTAATGAAAGACCCTATAGATATAAGTTTAACTTCAGAGCGAAATAAAATATTTTTCTCATAAGAAGGCAATTTGTTGTAAAAGTAAAAGAACTGAATGACACTCTGAAAAACATTAAAATGAAATAGGAAGCTTCTGAAAACATTTTCTTTTGGTAAATTCTCATTAGAGGTTACAGTTGAATAATATAATCAGTTCATAGCGAAGCCATTTTTCAAAAAAAGCATAGCCAGGTAGAAACAGGTCTAGAAACAGTTTATCAATCTATATATTACCAGTTTCGGAACGTGTCAACCTTACAGCTTTGTACACCACTTTTTTGCCGATTGAATGATGAGTGCACTTTTTATCTGAATGTGCAAGTAATTGGTCAACATGTCTGATACTGTAGGGATTCAGATCCCAATACGGTAAACGCCAATTATGCACCCAATACCCCAAAAAAATTAATATTTGGAATCGAATCCAAATGGTGAAGGGCAGTTCCAATTTGCTGTATAATTGAGTGATGCCAAGCATTAACAGTGCCATTCAGTGAGATATTTTATTGTAAAATGTGACAGTTTTCCAAAAAGATACGGGTCATCTTATTGGGTTGCAATGCGACAGTTCCTCAGTAATAATTTTCCGAGAAGAGGTTCTACAGAACAACCACCCAGATCGCCCGATTTGACTTCACTAGATTTTTTTCTATGGGGAAATTTGAAATCAAATCTACGACTTAGCCAACTACTGTAAATAATCCACGACAAGAATTTACCAGGAGCCGTAAATATTTTCCAAAATGTAATGGGGAAAAAAGGAGCTTGTTTTCACCATCGTGCTCAGTTCGAACAGTTGATGAAGTGAATTTTTCTTTTCAGGTACACTTTCTAGTTCGAACTTGGACACAAACATAAATTTTTTCTCACATTGCTCATCATTGTAAAGACAAAAATGTTCCAGTGTTGCATACAGAATTAAAAGACCTTCAAATGAGGTGTCATTCAAGAGAGAGGTGGCTCACAAGGGGTTGTTTTTTTCGTAGGGATTATCCCCCTGAAAACTAAAGTTGAAGTGCTCGCCAATTAAGGAAGAAATTTAATCCTCATAGTAAGAATTACAGTCAACAAATACTTTAAGTATACGAGTACATGAGGTTCCCACTATTATATTCATTTTGAGTAATCATGTTGCAATTTATTTGTAAGTATATTTGTAAGTATACATCTTCTCAGTGTTAGCTTTGAATAATATATATTTGATCCAACAGAAAAAGGGGAAATTTGAAATGGGTACGGAAACCTACAAGGAAAAATCTCTCCTTGGTTTTCTGTAGGATGCAGAGCAAGAAGGCAAGAGTATCATGGTAGTACGCGAGTAGTGCGGACGTATAAACCCGAGCTCCGTTGAAATAAATAAATACAAGGTTAGTAGAGCTAATCGGAAGGTGAAAATCATCCTGCTGCTATATTGTATATTAATCAACACAACTGTTTTGATAGAAACGTAAAAAAATGGTTATCACGCGAGAAATCAGGGAAGAAATAGAATCGTCAGTTAATTCATCGATAAATAAGTGCCTGAGTAGTCAAGCGTTTATAAAAACAATTGTAGACAGTGTATCGGAGGCTATAATAAAAACGCTGGAAAATAAATTATCACTACTCGAAGAAACAATTACTGGTGTACAGTGTGAACTCTCTAACATGAAAACCGAATATAATCTGAGAACGAAAGAACTTGAAGATACAGTAGCGAAAATAACATCTGATCAATCTTCCATAGAAAAAAGATTTGATTACATAGACCAAAATACAAGACGATGTAACTTAAGAATATTCAACTTTAGAGAAAAGCCGAATGAAAGAACCAAGGAAGAAGTTATACGCTTAATCAATTCCAAAATGGGCATCAATTTAGTGGACCAAGATATAGAGATATGTTACAGAGTGGGAAGGAAAGAAGAGCATAAAACTAGAGGTGTTTTCATTAAAGCAAATAATCATGAAACCAAAAAGAAAGTTTACAGCAATAAAAAAATGCTTAAGGGAACTGGAATAGTAATAAGAGAGGACCTGACGAGTTTAAGAGTGAAACTTTTAGCCAGAGCTATCGAAAAATATGGTATAAATAATGTATGGACAGATTCAGGAAATATTTATGCTAATACTGGGGTTAAAATAATTATTGTCAAGACTGAAGATTTCAATAAACTGATATAATGATGATATATTATTCCATATTCATGTTTATGTCTCTGTTTATATGATTATATATAATGTTTTTTTAGATTTACATTAAAATATTGGAGTTTGGGTGTATGTTAAAATTTGTACATATATTAGCTTATTTACTTACATATGCTGGAAGTACTTAATAGTTTGGATAACGATGAGGAAACAAAAACAAATGTTTATGATGACTTACATGATTACTTTTGTGGAGATAAAATCAGACGAGTTGGTGATATAGGAATTGTTCATTTTAACATTCGGAGTATAAGAAAAAATTTTGATGAGCTACTTCTTTATTTACAAGAAGATTTGGACAAATTGGACGTAATTGTTCTATCAGAAACATGGAAAGTAGAAGAGGTGAGTGAATTTAATTTACAGAATTTTGCTATTTATTATAATGAGTCTAAAATAAATCAAAATGACGGGCTGATTGTTTATATCAAAAAAACTATTTCAGCTAATGTCCAAATCATTTCTTTAACCGACACAAAACTATTGAGGATAACATTTTTCCAGAATCATTCGAATACCAATATTGAAATAGGAATTACAGCCTCATACCGGCCCCCTTCTATCGATTTGCCAACCTACTTACTTGATCTGCAGAATTATTTTTTAAATTATAATAAAAAAACTATTGAACTTTTTTTAGGAGATATTAATATTAATCTACAGGATATGATTACACAACACACTAACCTATATAAAAATATAATGAGCGAAAATGGTTTCCATTCATGCATTAACGTTCCCACAAGAGAAACAAAAGACTGTAACGCCATCATTGATCATATTTTTATTAACAAAAATAATTTTATAAACCATAAAATAAATGTTGACCCATCTGTTATTCACAGTAGCTTGACAGATCATTATGCAACATTTATATATATCTCCCGATTACCGAAAGCGAATACACCACCGACAATAACAAATTTCAAAACAATAAATTTCGGCAAACTGAAAGCACTATTGAATAGAGAGAATTGGAATGAAATTTTATCATGCAATGAGCTACAAATTTCATACAATAAATTTATAGATAAACTGAAAAAAGATATCACGAAATCAACTGAAACGAACATTATAAATAACAAAAAAAACAAAAAGCTAAAACCTTGGATAACATTAGGACTGATACAGTCGATTAAAACGAGGGATAGCCTAAAAAAACATTTCTGCTTAAAAATACTCAAGAAAATGAAAGAAAATATAAGGACTATAGAAATAAACTCAATAACTTAATAAAACGAACAAAAAATGATTATTATAAAAATAAACTACAAGAGGTTAATGGCAACTGTAAACAAACTTGGAAAATAATCAAAGATATCACAAACATGGATGCAAATAGAAATAATGTAGAAAGCACAACAATCAATAAAGGAAATGGTGAAACCGTAAGTTGTAATGAAGAAAAAGCTAATCTGTTCAATAACTTTTTTCATAGTGTAGGTGCAAATATGGCAAAAAAAATTGAAAAATGTGACCTACCCAAAAACTTTATAAATGATACCAAGGTAGCATCCTCCTTATTTTTCGAACCAGTGACAGAAAATGAAATAATATGTCTAATTTCTAAGTTAAAAAACTATAGTGCACCAGGTCCTGACGAAATAACTAGCAAACTGATAAAACATATACATCAATACCTATTGAAACCACTAGTTCATTTGATTAATTTGTGTTACAAAAAGGGTAATGTACCGTCTCAGTGGAAAGTTAGTAGAATAACTCCAGTCTTTAAATCTGGAAGTCAAAGTGAAATATGCAATTACCGACCAATTTCTGTCATCAATAATTTTGCGAAACTATTCGAGCAATCTGTCAAAAATCGAATAATGGATTTCTTTAGTAAACATCAGGTAATAACACAACAACAATTCGGGTTCATAAACAAATCGAATACAGAAAATGCCGTGCTCGACTTCGTAGAACAAATAGTAGGGGCCTTGGACAAGTCTTCGAAATGTCTTGCGGTATTTATGGACTTGGCAAAGGCGTTCGATACTGTGTCACATGAAATCCTACTCCAAAAATTATGTAATTATGGTATTACACGTCATGCTCTGCAACTAATGCAGAATTATTTAAAAGAACGGTCTCAAATTGTTAAAATTGGTAGCAAGCTCAGTACAACATTACAAATCAATGTTGGTATACCCCAGGGTACATTACTTGGCCCGATTCTTTTTCTTGTTTACATAAACGCAATTACACAAATTAATGAATTTCACGGTCATATAATGTGTTATGCTGATGAATAAATTTGAAATTTGAAACTTTTTCATGTAATGTTATCCAAAACGATGCTGATGATGCAATAAGACATGAATAATATCGTTTCATATAAGTGACACTTTATTCCAACAATCTTTATATTATCCAATGTTTCCGGGTTTATTAGCCGTGGTCTGTAAGTTTTTATGACCTACGTTTCGTCTGCTACTGCAGCAGACAATTATCAACGGACGAAAGATCAACCTCTTGCTGCGATACGCAAAATGAAAATGGCCCTGTTACGTTTTCATTTAAAATGTCTTATAGACGAATGCTCTTGTATCTGACCATTCTTCAGTTATTGGAAGAGTATTTGTGTTATGAAGTCGTGGAATTTTATGTTCATACATTTCTATGCCCTGCCTGAATAGTCTGAGATAGTTCCCCATGGTTTCTTCAAAAACTTTAGGAAAAATTATGAAAATTGATCCGTCAATTCTTGAGTTATAAATTATATAAGTAAGACGAATTCGCAACTTCATTGCATATGATATTTATTGCATATATTAGATAGGTATCTGTCATGATACAAATTTTATCTATCGTACATATGTATGAGTGAGAATCTTGAATGCCACAAGATCACTGAAGACTGGCAAATTGCTCTAGATAGTAGAGCTAGAATCAAAGAGGAAGAAGCAATTTAGTCCGTGTTCACAGAACAAGGGTGTCTGTTCTGTAATATGTGATTCTAATTCGTATGTTCAATGTTCTGTGAAAAGGTAAATATCGTGGTACATGATATCTGATATCGTTATGAGTGAATTTTGAACGCTATTTTGAAAATGATGGAAATGGAAGGCCCTCTAAGGTTCATCCCCTCTAAGGCGTCTTCTCTAAAGAAGAATTCAGAAGCTGGATTCCAAGCAGTCTTTTACGAATCATATAAGTCGAAAAATCCCAGAAAAGCTACCAAAACCGGCAATGAGGAACCTGTTGATGAAAAGGAAAGTAAAGAGTTCAATATAAGGCAGGCTAAACAAGAAGTTATTAAATTTGGTACATCTGGATTCGATCCCCAAACGAAGAAGGCTGAAAAGATAAATCTACTCATAAAATTAGGTTAGGTCAGCTCCTGCTACACAGTGACTATTAGCCCGTTAACGTGAATTCAACATTAGTAATCAAAATGTTATCTCTTCTAGGCGCTAAACCACCGAAGAACAAAAATAAAAATTATAAGCTCTTGCAAGCGGAAAGAAAAACCGAGAAGCAAAAGCAAGCGGAACGGAAACACTTTCAGCAGCTAGGTAAAAATGCCATAGGTAAATCTAATGCGAAAGGGAAAAGTTTCGATAGGAAACGAAGGAAAGAAAAGGATGATTTACTAGGGACTTACGGAAAAGTTAAGGTGGGTTGTAGCTCGATGAATAATGATCTTTTGTAATTGTTTTACCTGAAAGCCATATGCCGCTACTTATTTTGTTTATTACTCTACTTACTGTGTTTTATTATTCTACTTACTGTTTTCATTTATTTTTAGGTCGTGAAGAAAACATAAAACCTCTGCAAGTACGTTCAGGAAAACGTACAGATGCTAATGTAACGTCTCTCAAGTAACTAGCATTTTGCGTAAATTGGATGAGAGTCTATTGTATATACACTTTATCGATACATTTGTGAAAATAATATATAAAATTTTTTATCAACATTTCCTGGGACTTTTCATCTTTCTTCTTATATCACTGTATTGATGAAGGTATGCTGTTCAACAATAAATTATCCTATTTAATAATTTTATCGTTCGAAACAGTTGACGTGAATTGATAGCAGAATTTGGTAAATATCAAAAAATGAATTGCAGCAGTGTAAACCCATTATTAACTATTAGTTTCAAAGTAGTAACTTTCAGACACAAACTGGAACAAAAAGCCCCTTCGAACAGCTAATTTACTATGAACATTGAATTATAAAAAAGAAAAATACTTTTGAAACAAATACTTTCACATAAACATTGAATCATACTAAAAAACACTTGATCCTATTCAGTTTGTACTCCAAACGTTCATTATGGAATTGATTTGGGTATCATTCATAGGATTGCTACACAATTTTCTGTTTTTAACAATTTTTCATATAAAAAAATGTAGCTTTTATCTGAGGAAAGAAACCATATGAAGATGATGACACAATTAGATCACTCTCAACTGAGCGGTCTAATTTCCACATATCCTAATTTTTTGTTAACTTGTTAAATACGTTTTCGCCATTTTTCGAAAATGGGATTTCTAAAGGACCACCTAAAGAGAGTTAAAACATACGCACTTTGGAGCAGAGTTACTAAATTTTCCCTCACAGTATTTCTTTTGGCAATTCAAACACTTTTTTGCTAATCTATTATACTGATTATGTAAATCTGCTGTAAGCTGAATGTCAGGATAACTTTTCTTTTTGTGGTGGAATTTGTCACGTTCGGGAATAGCAGAGCATATTTGGACTCAGCACATCCACAGGGAAAAACACTAGTTTAAGATGAAGTTCAAAGAAGCGTTAATGTTGTCCAACGACAACAGATTTGACATTTGATTGATCTGAAAATTAAGTGCTTTGTAAACGACGTGATCGTGATCTATGGTTCTATGACAGACGGACACTCACAACGATTATGGACATACAGGATTGCTTACTTACATATTTCTCCACGTTAAACAAAGGCCGAGTAGATGTGACGTAACACTGGTGACACTTTTAGTAGCTGCCATAAGACTGTGTGTTATTTTAACATTGTTTTTGTATATTTTGATAACATTTTTATTTAACTGAAACCAATTAGGTTCATGAAACATTGAGTTTGTTATTGTGAAAGTCGTTTTTTTTTGCGCTTTTGGACATTTTTTAAACTGGTGTAGCAAGTAGACGTCATATAAGACTCTGTCATTTTCTTCCGTTTTGAGGTTTGTTTTTCGCCATTGTGAAACTTTTGTTTGTTTTTTGAACATTTTTAAATTAAATTAAGGTAAAAATTGGAAATATTCACATTTTTGTAAGTAATAGCAATAATTGTCTGATCATTAAATAACCTTGTAATTTTTAGTTAAAATGTCTGGTCGTACTTGTGCAGTGTCAACTTGCAAAAGCAATCAGTTGACTTTAAAGAAAAGTGGTGTTACTACAACTTTGCAAAAAGAATGGATTCGTCGTTGCAAAAGAGGCAATAAATTCACTCTT
>WOGJ01121833.1:0-12048 GCA_015342185.1 Leptinotarsa juncta | reverse complement strand
CTGCTGGAGGAAGTTCCTTTGGGCGTCAGAAGGGATATGTTTTTTATGCATGATGGGGCTCCCGCCCATTTTAGTCAAGTAGCACGTCAGCATTTAATTGAAACATAAGCAAATCAGTGGATAGGTCGAGGAGGACCACAGAACTAGCCCGTTCGATCCCCGGATCTCAATCCACTCGATTTCTCAATTTGGGGCCATTTACAGCATTTGGTTTATCGTACTCCTGTTTGCGATGTAGAGGACTTAAGAAACCGCATCATCGATGAGTGCAGGGTAATCAGAGAGACTCCAGGAATATTTGAGCGAGATCGTGGCTCAATGCGCCGACGTCTAGACGCACGCGTAATGTCTGAAGGTAGACATATTGAATATTTACTATGATTTCTACATGTTGTGTGTTTTGTCATTGATAAACTAGTTTTGTTTATTACCCTTTAATCGTTTATTGCAGGTACTAACAACAAAATAACAATGAATCCAGTTCGCATTTATGACGATGTATCTCTGCAGTTGTTCCTGAAATAAATTTTTTGCTGCGAACTAGTTTATTTTGGGCATAAAACTCAAGAGACATTTTTTGTTCAGAATGAAACAGGCTATCAGAAATAAATTTTTAAATGGTAAACAAATAAATAATGAGACAAAAAGTTACATTGGAAATAAATTTTAGGGGTTGCGTTTTCCACCCTTTACAACCATGGGGTAAACTAAATAAATTACTAGCTAAGTGTCTTTTTGGTAGTACAAAGCGTCAGGTTAATTTCAATATTGTAACTTTTTCAGTGCTTGTGAAAAAATTGGCTTACGAATTTTATGTACCCCATTTAAGGGGTTCTATCTTAACTAGTTATGCTCCAATGAACTTTTTTTATATGAAAGATCCTATCTTTTTTTCGATGAGGAATCGCCTACTTGAATGTTTTACATTAATTCAGTTACACCCTGTATATCACCTCACCTCTTTTTGACCTATTTCATTTGCTCTACCCACTGATTATTGTACTATAACTTTAATAAAATAGTTACATTGGAATTTTATAAGTGACATTGCCATAATATGTAGGTATGTTCGATGGATGTTTCAGTGAAATGTCCAGATAGGTTGCATAGCAACTTGGGAGTCGCCTAACTTGTTCGTTTCCGCCAAGTCTCAGGATAACACTGCAGCCTCATGGACTCATTGCGTTTTTCCCCATCTTCCTCATAACCGTCTCCCAGTACTCTGGTTCACTGTACAGGTCTCTGCTGAATTCATGTAATATTATTTGGGATATGATTTCGTTAATTGAATGCTATTTTCCAGGTTTTCATGCCTGGCGTATCGTTTACTACTGCGGTAGCCATTATCAAAGTCGAAATAGTAACGGTAGCAGTGCCCTAATAGGTGCTCGAGTTGTTCCTAACCACACTTTGATTATTGTGCGTCATTATTATTTTTATTTAGCCTCAATAAATCAAATATGTTACAAAAACTACAAAATCGAGGGATGAGTGTAATCTTGAGAACAAATCGCCGTACTCCCATAAAAAGTATGTTTGATTGTTTCAATTAGTTATCAGTTGAAAGTAGACTCTACTATTTTACAATGACTCTAGTATACAAAATTGTAAATGGAATGGCACCAGAAAATTTAAGGATTACATCGAATTCAATAAAAACATTCATAATTATAATACAAAAAATTCCAATAATATACATATAAACAGACCGGCATTCAGAAGTACTATGAATTCGTTAATTTTTAAGGGCTTCAATGAATTACCTGAAGAAATAAAAAAAAATATCCATTTCAAAAGATTTTAAAAGAGCACTTGAAGAATTTAAAAAAAGTAATAGAATACAAATTGTATAGTTATGTGGAATTATTTGAGACATTATTGGCTATCATTTATTGTTTTTTCATTTATTGTTTTTAATTATTTTAAATTGTTCACTAGGGTATTTGTATATATGTAATGAAACCAAATATCACTGTTTTAATAATAATTTAATGTATATATGTACCTATATTTCATTATCTATTTAAATATTTCTTAACATCTGATATTGAAATCTTTATATGTAATGTTCACTATCTGACTACATGCTAATTTGAATCTCAAATTGTTTAAATTTGAAATTTTTTACATATTTTATTTTTATATTTCATTGTGCTAGTGTTATTATTACACTTATAGATATGTAAATTAGGTTTCCTATTTGAAAAAAGATTTAATAGATTGTCTCTGGTCCTGGCCGTACTGGCCAGGATTCCTGGCCGTACTGACCTGGAGAGCAATGAGGCTGCTGACTCTCTTGCAGAGGAGGGTGCTGCAGCAGATTCATCGGACCAGAACCTGTCATTGGCATCGCTTTAGGCTTTGTCAAACGAAGATTGAACACCTGGATGGCAAGAAGAGTTATGGACTTCTGGCAGAAACTCCCAGGATTGGCTCACTTCAAGGCGTTTATTCACCCTTCGAAGCTTGATGCCAAACAGTTGTTTGAATATAGTAGGGATGAACTACTTTCTCACAGGTCACTGTCATTCGAGTCATAATTTGCAGAGACTCTGACTGTCGACTCTGACTCTGACTGTTAACATCAGACCTAAAAGACCACTCACCATACGATCACCGGTTTCGTCAAGAAGATGGGTTGATTTGGTCGAGCATGAATAGATGTGGGCCACAATAAACCCTTGCGGATTGCAGTGGATGGCCGAATAGATCCACTCACTTTGGAAATACCTCTGAGGGCTCTTGGATAGTCAATTTGAGATCAACTGAGTACTACACTATCTTTGAATGAGTGTGAGTGCCGTTTTCAATGAGAGCATATTTAGCTACAGCTGATTTGTCCGAGTCGACAATTTCTCGTGTGTTCAGAGAAACGGGTACCTACACTTCTTTTCGTGGTTTCAATGCAGATCAACCATCGGCTGCGAAAAATCCGATATACTCCGAGTGCTAAAGATTCTCTGGTTTTCTTAACTAACTTAAGACTTTATCTGATAGTTTCGTTGGCCCAGATTGGTTTCACGTCGTGTTTCTCCAAGATCCGATGATATGTAACATTTTCAACATGGGAAAGGAAAGCTTTTCCCTTGACTAGCCTACCTGGGCTTACTTTGGCGATCTTTCTCCTGAGTCGTATGGCCCTCTCGTATTCTCTTCCACTGTACCCATTGCATTTTAAAGCATTCTTCAAGTTTGCCACTGCCGGACTGACCATTGCAGTACCATCCGGTTGTTTGTAAAAACAGCATCCCACTGAAAATCAGTTGTTGATAAACCAGGTGTAGAAAATGGAAAGTACTACATTCATTCGAAAGATTGTCTCTGCCAGAAGTTAGACAAGAAGAGTTCAGTTCAAAATTTGATATTCCAAGATAATTGATGAACAATCCAAACAAGCTTTCAAAGAATTCTGTGTATAGAACAAAAAATCTATTCGCTATATATTCTGGTTATTTCAACCAGACAGCACCAGAAGACGGCAAATGAGACTTTGCCGAAACGTTGTGAAAATAATCCTTATGGGGACAAAATACACAGAACACGGAGGGAAACCCGAGAAAACAGCTCATCATATTTTATCCGTGAGAATCTTTTACTTGAGCTATACTAACAATACTTTTTTTGGTGTAACATCAACTGCTTTGGTCATTAGCCTCGCTTGTATTATTGAAGTCTTGCCACATTTTATATACCGTTGACGTAATAGTATAAGCTGTATTATTTTGGGTTGCTTGAGTATGGGATTTTTCAAAAACCCATATTTCTAGCAAAAGGTACTCAAATTGAAGCTTAAAATAATATTATTGACTCGATTTCCCAAGATTCTAACCACATCATTCACTTGCAATCAACAAACGAGTAATGTTATTACCCTTCAGTCGTAAACTCTGAATTCTGGATTGGAACAAACAAACTGAAATGCTTGTTCGCCGAGTCTATTTGCAGAACTATTTCGCCCAACCAAACAGTCGTCTGGAAGATCCTCTATAATCAACTAATGGTAGAACGACTTCCACGTAATAGTAAAATGTTTTGATTGTCGTGCTCAAAATAGATTGCGTTCTTCTTTTGTTAGCCTGTCGGGAAAATGTTTAATAAAATTTATGGTATACGGACGAGTAATAACACAGAGTATTCAATAGGTGTCAGAAATTGTTTAAGATAAGAAAATTATTGATGGTTTGACCCGTTACTTGATGAAAATTATCCACACTATTCGTGGTGTTGGTTATACAATTTACACAATATTTTCAGAATTCTAGATGTGTTTTGCTAACACCTTAGCTTCATTCGTAGCCGGACTGCAATTCTTATATAAAACAGTAATAGTCACCCTACTTTATTGGTTAATGATGAATGAGATAATTGTGGAATTTGAAAACTAACAAAATTACAATTTCAGTAAATTTTGAATATGAATAATTATGGGCATTATGACAACAACAGTGAGCGGTTAACCTCTTGTTGATCGTTCAATTTGAATTTGAATGTTTGTCCTTGATGATTTTCTAGAAATTAATGTCCTCATTGATTTCCAGAAAAGCAATAACGGTAAGAATTCAACTTTCCTTTTGAATTACCAACTGAGCTTTTTTTCATAGTGCTAATAATCATTTATATTCAAAATTTATACGCTGTCCAAAAATCAGATTATTATAATTGTTTTGTTTTTCAAAATCTACCTTTTATCTCACTTGAGTGAGGTAACTACTACTGTTATATACAGAGTGACAATTTCCCACCCTTAATATCATCCTTCCAGTAAACAATATGTAATCAAATCTAAAGAAAGGTACTAATTGCATATGCAGGAAATTTTCTGTGAAGATTTCTACACTGACGCCTGTCGGATATAATCCAACGCCCTTCGTGGTATTAGCAAGGGGAATAATTGTTTTCTGATAGGCGTCAGTCCATTCAGCCTACTGTGTAGGTATATATGAGACTGGCTTGAACATTTAAAGTTCATTTCTTTAGATTTGAGTAAGATATTCTTGGATTTATTAAACCTATTTAATAACGGTATTCACCTTTATGAACTTTTGAATTATGACCTATGACCTAATGGGATATATTGTATATATATGGGATATGGGATATATTGTATATATCCCATATATATATGGAATATGTTATATATCCCTTTAGGTCTGTTCAAGTTAGAGAAAAATATCGAAGAATAAGTCTGAAAGGTGAAGGCTGGAATTTTTTTTTCACAACTGTTCGCATGTGGATTTCATCCAAAAAGGAGATAGTTATCATATAAGGATGAACTTCATTCAAGAATTTGGAATTCAGTGTTTGACCATTCAAAAAATATTTAGGATATTTTTTGAAGTGTTATAAACATTTATTATATGAAAGTATTATAGAAAGAACTCGGTATCACTATTTTCCGGTATTGAAGGCCGTGCATTTTTGGAATTTAGTCCTGACGTTTTGCTGGCGCAAGTGGCTGGCTTCCTCAGAGGTTTATGCATCCTGCATCAATATACCCATTGACTGGTCATCGATGGACACTCATTGGAGACGACCACTCTTGTTTCTTCAGGAATAATAAGTGCAATAACAATCTCATCAACAGCAGCCTTGGAGACATTCTTAGGTATTCCTCCTTCACATCTTGTGATAGTGGTTAAAACCATATAATATATGCATCCAGACTCTGGTGGTATAAAATGAAACAAATGACCACTAGTAAGACTAAGCAGGTTGCAAAGACTTGCGAATAACTGGTGTAATAAAAACCACACCAACAGCAGCAATAAAGACACTCTTGACTTCACTCCTACTTCATATTATTTTATTATAATGAGGGAGGGGAGTGTGGGTCCATTCAAACTGTAAAATGCATCAAGTTACAAGGGATAGGGCTTACAAAAATGTCGGAATATGTGAAGGAACGAATATTAAATATGTTCAGGGACCACATGACAGTGAAATACATGTTCGATAGAGACTTCACAGTTGAAGTCATAAACCGCGAAGAGTGAAGAATGAACAGTCATCACAAGAACAAGCAGAAACAACAGAAACATCTGGGTATAAAGAGAATCAAAAACTGAACATGGGACTGGAGTTGGAATTTATTTTTATGGCAGAAATAAACATTTCAGCTACTCGATCAGTCAGTACACTCAGTCTTCCAGTATAAAAAGTTTGCAATTGCAAGGAATAATAATTTGAGATTATACTACGCGCTCTGATGAACTCAAAAGTGATGCCTAGACTGGTCCAGAAATGCCGTGAATTGGGAGAACTGGTAGATGGGACTGGCAAACTTATATAGGCTCTGAACCAGTTGTGGGGAAAACAAAACCATTGGTAAGGATCCAGATCAAGATAAGGGCCTATAAGAAATATAGTGTTCCAGGAATTAATACCTGGATAGGAACAGGAAAAAGCTTTTTCTATATTGCAGAGATCGTCTTAGAATATTTAAGTGCTAGTCACTGAACAACTGCCAAATTAACATACACTTAAATAAAATAGGGTTGTTAAACGAAGAACTCGGCTGCAAGTAATGAAATTATAGGACACAAGACAGTTTGTCATATTTCATTCAAATCTGGAACACTTTTTCACACAAGACTAGCAATTTGATAACACAAATTATGTATATGATGAAGAACCTGTACAAAGTATCACAGAAAATAAGATTGTTGAAATAGAAGTTATGAAAAAGAAGGGGGGCAATCTCAATGAGTCCGGTAGGCTACAGGATTTTCCGTAGACATAAAAAATGATCAAGTCAGATGCATTCCATACAGCAATGAAAAAAGAAGAATAACCTGCCTACCAAAAAAAAATCTTATTTAATTACTGCATGATATGTTTATGAGACCGCACTGAGATCAAAGTTGTTGGAGATTTCTCTGTAAATTTTCACTAGGTATATCTTCAGTGAAAATGTATTCTTTATTATGGAGATGTTCAAGCACTGCATGATAGTCCTTGAAATTTATTTTACAACGAAGCAATTCTCCAAATGTAAGAGTTCATAATAAGTGTAGTTCCAAGTATAATAAGTCAAATTTCGAAGGAATATGAACAGTTGCAGATTTCCTCACACTTCAATTTGTGAAAATATTTAAAAACGAGACAATCCCCAGTATTTGAAATTGAAAATGCAACTAAATAATTGAGAGAGGGGTACTAGAGTAGGTATATCCTAATAATTGAATCACAAAAATTTTTCAGTGAATGGTATTATGTAATTATGTGTTTCGTTAAACAAATCAAGGGACATTGGTTGGGTCCCTTCGATTTGAGATCAGAATCCATTTGTGATTCAACATTTATCGGAGATTCACCAGTTTCAAGTACTATAGCATTAGCAATTTACCTCCGTCAGTCATGGACCTTCCCAGAAATAATAATGAACAACATCAAATAGTACACGTTATTTTTGCTCTCTTTGTGTTGACTAACACATAACAAAGAATTCAACCAATTACATTCGAAAAATTTCACTAGTTATTCAATGTTATTTGTAAAAGATTATAGTGTTTAGCGAATTGATGCAAATATGTTATTTGCATAGGTAGGTTATAGGTATTTTGAACTTAAGTAGCATGCTGAAAGTTCTGTGCTACATTTACCACATGTTGGAATATATTGGAAAGAAATAGTTCAATACACATATGAATTTTCGCTGAAACTATAATAGAGGAGCTAAGCAAACAAAATAACATTTGTAGTAGATCCATGTTATTCAATGCTTTTCGCTATAAGCAAAAGATAATAAAATGATTATTTCTTTTCCGTCTGTGTTTACATTTGTAATTTGCCAGAATTGTAATGAAAAATAGTTGACACATAATTTTCAGTATTGCTCAGTTCAAGATCGCTAAGTTATTAAAGTGCACTTTTGTGATTTCTGTAGATGGATTACTGTTTCAGAAGAATACGTGGGAGATAGTAAATACTTAATCGATGTTATGACAATGTTGTGCCTCATCTAAAAGTAGATATATGTCATGCATTTGGCACCTTAAGATCTCATTCTTCAACAACGAAAACGCTCTTAGCAGAATGAATCCAAAATCAATTAATTTCAATATAGTAAGCTTCATAAATTCAGACAAAAAGAGAACACTTCATCAGTTGAATTCCAATACTCAAACCAGAATTTCCTTTTTAAAATCATTCATATTAGATACTGCTAGAGAATAACCTATCTAAAGAGTGACAGAGACCTAATAAGGTCTGTCAAAGAATATCTGACCCACTAAGCTTGTCACAATACACTGAGATTGTCAATCATTTCACACTATAGATCTTTCAGGAAAATGACTTGAGATCGATATGGATAGAGTATTTTGGAATTGAGTACTTCAAGAACATTAATTATCTATTACGGCAAAAAGTGTTCGTGCAATGAAATTGTATATAAGTATAAGATGGGAAAGTTTTTTATACCTTACTTTTAAATTTGTTATATTCTGCAGATTGCATTACTGAAGACGGTCGGTTAAGTATGCCTCAGTTATGGAACAATTTCAGTTGTAATTCAAAGAAGAATAAACTCATGAATATGAATACCATTCAAACCCAGACTTGTGACTGAGAAATTGAATGTCCTTTGTCTGAGGTTTTGTGAAGAAATCTCACATTATTTTCTCAGGAAGGTACAATTAAAATATTGTGGTTCAAATTTTCTCTTCAGAAAAGTGTTTTGAAGATCTTCTTGAGATGACGGCCTAAACGCTTCACTGGTAACCGCCAATATGGTGGTAATCAGTGAATTCAACAAAGACCTTACCTACCCTCAGGATTGTTTGAGCAACCCGATACTTTCTATATGTTCTAAAGACGCTCTTGTAGAAATTTGAGCTCTTAGCTCATTTTGAAGGTTAATCATCGCCTTTTGAACCGTTCTGTGTATGGCAAAAGCACCAAGTAAACTAAGTGTAGATAGAATAGAATAAAAAAAATTGTGGCTGGCAGTGAATTTTAATATATCTTTATTTGAGATCGAAATCAATCTAGATACATATTGCGGATAAAACAAGAACATGAATTGAAATATATTTTAGACAAATTTATACTTAGTCTATAATATATGGACAGTGTACACATCTCAGTAGTCGCTAAACCGCGACAGTTAAAAAAATAACAATGAATTTTGGTTTTAAATATTTGACAAATGGATGGTAAATACTGATAAGAGTGAATTACCCATTGTTTACTCGGTGAATATACAATGAGTCTTTGCTTGAATTCTGAATTCCATTCAGTTCTATGAGTTACGATGGCGAAAAATAGGAAAATTTTCAAAGAACTTCCATTTGAAGTGAAAGATATTGAGTATGAAGTGTATGTTCAAACAGGTATTCCGGATCTTCCACAATTTCGTAAGTTTTTGTATACTTTTAGAATAGAAAAAGAGACATCAAATTCGTAGGTGGAATTTTGGTTGGACCTAAAAAATATTTTTTACATCCCAGTTACAGAGAATGTGGTTTAGACATATACAATTTTGAAGCAAGACCGGATGATGTATGGTTGATGGGTTATCACAGATCAGGTAATCACAGAGTTCATGATAATATTTGAAACTGAAGATAGTTACGTGCTGCATGAGGTAATCTTCTATTTAAGCATAGGCTACTACTGAGTAATTATTAACTAACTGTCAATAATTGTGGATAAATTTAATCAATTTATTCAGATTGAATGGGCCATTCATCCTCAGTCTTTCGAGAATTACACTCTGAACGCTGAATATTTAGTATTCGGTAGCATAAAACTTTTCACAAAATTTACAATGGAAAAAAAAACAATTCGGCCATTTTAAACGAAACGAAATTGATTTCCCAGAATCTGGTAGACGAAACATTGGTCCATAAAAGCCCTAGAATTGAAAGAAATCTTAACATTAAGTGGCTATTTCTTTCTTGTTTGCGATGTCTATCGGAAAGGATGTCAGAAACTTGATCATGAATGCTTTGTTTTCGGGCTCTGTTTTCATCTCTTGCGGCGATCGATGACAAATCTGTCTTGGGGAACCCCGTTTATCTTTGATATTGGTGGATCAAGTCTTCTGCCCACTAAATAGTATGTTCGTAGTAAGAATGTCATCGCTTTTTATTAATCATGCTTGTTGTTCAAGGACAGATGACTCCAACTTTACATTCGTGGTTCAACCTAGCATCACTTATGAGACCTTGGCGGATCAAAACAGCATTGTCTGATGTTGGATCACTGCTACTTTGTTTTTTGTTTCACAAAATGTTATTAACCGAGTCGAAAGCTCTAGCTTTTACTGGAAAAGTATCTTTCTTAGCGAGTTTTTTTCGCTTCAGTATCTGCGGGTTTTCAATCTCTAGTGGACGTTATTCATCCGTCGGAACATCTACCTATAGTAAATTCTTCTTTGAAGAGCTTCATCCTCATATGGCTTCTATAACTCTTCTGGTTTTTCAGTAATCTCTACCGTAATTTTTGTAGGCATATACTTCTTCTCAACTTAGTGCTTGGGGTAGTATTTGCTTTCAATCGGCTTTTTTGTATCCTCAAGTTTCGAAGGTTTTGCTTCAACCAGACTCTCAAGTGATTCCGTTTTTCCTGGAACATTGCATAAATTCTATCGTGTTGGTTTCTCCTATCGTGCTATATAATAGTAAATCAGGAATAGCGGAGGATGTTATTTGGACTCATCAACATAACATCAAGTGGTGTCAAGCTGAGATCATTCACAGGGAGGAACACTGGTTCAAGAGGAAGTTGAAAGAAGCTGCATATATGTTGTTCTACGACGCATTCAGCCTAAATAGCGTAGTAATAAGTAGCATGTGGAAACCTGTAATCAAGCGGAAAACGATCAACTTCCTCCAAACGGTCAACTCCCGCTGAACTGGTGAAGTGGAGAGAGGGAAGAAGGAATAGGTAAAAGCGCTCGAATAATAAATAGTCATCTCTTGGAGACCATGGTCGATACTTATAGTCGAAAAATCGTGAAGTATTTTGGTTTTGAAATGTTTTAATTTATTCATTATATTTTTCATTTTTATTTTATTACTTTATGGTCATTTTCATATTTCATCATGATTATTTCATTTTATTCGTTTTATTGTATTTTAATTTTATGTTTTATTGCCTATATTTAATTGATATTTCAGATATTATTTTTAATTTCATTTGTTCTTTAATAGAACTAGTAAAATTCATAATGAAATATTGTCAATCACTTTCAAACATACATAACCCATGTTGACTGTCACATGAAACCTGTGATTCTATAGGATATTACTTCTTTTCTTAATACTGCTTTTATATACTGTTTCAACAATGGAAATTATAGAGGCTAATTTAAGGTCAGAGAAAAATTTACCGTAGGATAAGGACATATCAAGAAACATCGATTAGGGAATGAATATATTTGTGGTATATTGTGTGGAAAACTGTTGACCGAAATGTTCATTCAATTTGTCTGTTTTCACTATTGATAAATATCGTCCAAATATCGAGACCACTTCTGGTAAGTTCAGGACCCCGTTATCAGAATGAATTTCCAATATTTTCTCAGATTCACAATTCTCTTTTATTTTATTGACAATACTTATAACATAACAAAGTATTTCTGCTCTGTTACCCGATTCACTGATGCTTGCTTTATCTTGAGATACGTTTTCAAGAAAAATGTTCGCTAGTGATGTCCCTCTTCAGTACTTTATAATTTTATTTGAATTTTTCACATCTGCCCTCTTGTACTTAGTTCATGATTTTTTTTCATAGAAAAAATCACTCTTTCATAGTTTTTCTAGAAAACAAACACTTTGAACACCAAAGAAAATCATGCATAAAGTTATTAAATGTGACATTGACAACAAGATCACATGATTTCGGAAATAAATTATCATCAAATTGATACATGTTTAGAGTATTGAATGAAAGTAGTGTTGCAAGAGATGAGTGAAGAATGTGTCCACCTTTTCTAATCATCTTATAATCAGGGCCGTCGCCATGGGGGGATGGGGGAGTCTCCCCCCCTGCTTTTTTGTCTTGGGGAAAAGTTGGGAAATTTTGGGCCATGAAGATAGAAAA
>WOGJ01121829.1:0-10021 GCA_015342185.1 Leptinotarsa juncta | reverse complement strand
TTATTAATGATACATACTGCTGTCTGTCTTTAAGGTATCACTTGATGAGATCTAATGCTGTTCTGCGTATTCCATATTTGTGGAGTTTTTTCAACAAAATATCATGAGAAACACTATCAAATGCCTTTGACAGGTCACATAAGATTACACGTGTATGTATCCCTACATCTTGATTTTTGACTATTATGTACACTATGTCGGTGTCAGCTTGAGAGGTTGATCTGAAAGAACGAAAACCATACTGATGATCATCTAGGAGTTTTCCCTTTTCTAAAAAGTTGGTTAACCTGTCCTTGATAATAGCTTCTATTATTGTTGAGATTATACGAGTTATTGTTATAAATCTGTAGTTGTCATAATTATTAGCATCACCTTTCTTCAGAATAGGGGTTGCTCTCCCCAGTTTTAAGTGTGATGGAAACTCCCCCTTTACCAGGCAGATATTTATCAGATGTGTAAGAGATTCGGCTAAAATTTCAGGGACGAGTTTTATTATTTTCGAACTGATATTGTATGCATCCATACTACTACTAGTTTTTAAGGTTCTCAAAAGTGTTAAAATTTCGTTCTCATTTGTGGGTCTCAGGAATACTGAGGTTTTTACGTTCATGTTCAAAAGTTTCTCACCTCTCAGATTGGTGGGAGGTATTGTTTCAATAATATTGTCAACCATTGTGGAACTATATTCACTGAATTCATCCGCAGTAAGGCACGTTATTTCACTACTGAAAGTGGATTTCCATCTGATGTCATTTACTATTTTCCAAGCAGTTTTTCAAACATTTTTACTAGTCGTGAGGGCACTATCATACACCTCCCTTTCAGATTTTTTTTTCTGTAGTCTTTTTTTGCTGAATTATGAGTGTTTTGTATAGTATAGCAATCCTGTGAATGATTTATGATTCAATTCCATAACGATTGTTTGGAATACAAACTGAATAGAGAAAAGTGTTTTTTGTATAATTCGCGGTTCATATAAAAGTATGTGTTTCATAAGTATTTTTCTTTTGTTCAATTTAATGTTTATATGAAAGTAGCTGTTTTGAGTGGGCTTTTTCTTTCAGTCTGTGTCTGAAAGTTACTTATACTTATTTGCATGTTCTACACATCTTTGTATGGAGTAAACTTTTTTGAAATCAATTGCTTCCTTCTTTTTTTGGAAGAGTCCCACATTTTTTTGTATAAAGATAGAGAAATAGAAAGGCAATACCTTTCTTTCCCAAAAATTAATCTCTCTTAAAAATATGCATCTTTCAATGTATATCATTATATTGCGGTTGCAGCAGTTTCCTAGGCTTGAAAGAGATTGTAAATAATTAACACTTACCCTTCTGGCAAAGGAACTTTCTTCTGAGCTTTTGGAGCTACTGGATTTAGTTCACCACAAAACATGCTGATCAATTCCTCAGAAATTGATTTAACATTATTTTCGGATGAACTGTCTAATGCAGACATTTCAGAGGTTTTTATTGCCTTTTCTAAAATGAATAAATAAAAATTGAACAATAAACTTTAATGAAATGAAAGATATTTTCAGTATTTATCTTATTTTCTCTTTTTTAATTCCTTACCTCACAGATGTATGTGCTGCATTCAATGAGTACATAAAATTACTAAGTTCTAGGATGCTGTTGTTACAAGTAAACTCATAATTTATTTGGAAATTTGTTTCTTTATCAGAATAATGAAGTTTGAGTAACAAATAAGAAGACAAAGTTTAAGATTGTAAAAACTGGAGCAATACCATTGTGGTATCAAATTCATAAGAATTAACATATAAACATAAACTTACTCATTGATATCTCCTCGTGAACAATTTTAATTACAAAAAGTGAAATGCTAGCCCTTTCTTGAACTTCCAACTCTCCAGATTTGATACTTTCATTCAGTTTTTCTGTCACCATATCACAAACCTGAAGTATCTCATCATACTTTTCTTGAATTTCGTATTTTTCAATTAAATGAGCATATATTTTGAGGATGTTTTGTAAGAAAACAGATTCAATATGTTGTGGTAGAACTTTGTATTTCAACATCGATTTCAAGGTTTTTTCCATATCTTTCAGTTCACTATAAAAAACAGAAATTCATAATGAAAGTATTTGAATAGATGGTGCTTCTCTTTTGGTGCTCATATATATTGGTGATACTTCTGATGTAAGTTGGTTACTATTGTGTTTCATGCAGGAGGCATTTCAAAGAAGGCTTATATGAGGGTATCACTTTCAATATAGCTTCATAGAATAATGAATTATTTCTTCTTCAATCTTCTTTGAAAAGAAACATTTTTAGTTTCTGTTAGTATGTGACGAATTAAATTTTACCGTACATTTTTTTTCAGAATCTGATATAACCATTATTTATTGAAAATATTCGTAAAGAATTAGTGAATATTCACAAAAATATCAACCAAATATAAAAATGCTATATACATAAACAAAATGATTTATATGGGAGCCCTTCAATTTCATCATGAATAGAATAATGAATTAATAGTAAAGAATATATTTTTAGGTACCAGCTTTTGTTAACAAACTTTAAAAATTTCATAAACTACACCTCACTATTTGATCTCCACAAACTTTATTTGAAAAATATATATCACATCATGTTTCACTAACATTAATTCAAATCACTAGATAAAACTACTGTGTTAGCGAAATATATTGTGATATATATTTTTCAAATAAAGTTTGTGGAGATCAAATCGTGAGATGTAGTTTATGAATCAATCAGAAACAACAAAAGGTTTGAAAAGAAAAAAACTAGGTTTTAAATTAATTCAAACCCACTTTATATGTTATATAATGTTATAAAAGCTTGTCATGACATTTACCTATTTTTTTAAAAAACCTTTTTTTTTCTTAGAATTACTTATGTTAAGTTACATATTCTATGTCTATTCATCTGCACAGGTAAATCTCACGAAACTGAGCATCACCAAACTATTCCTAACCTTTGCTAAACTATAACTCTTCAACATTAATAAGGAAACTATCTTGTTTTCCGACATTTTAAATTTATTTTCGATCTATTCTTTTAAAAGAGAGTCCGCCTTATATGTAATCTTTTCAGCAAACCCTTTTCATTTAATGCCCATATTATGGGGTGCATACACAAACTAGTCTGCTATCATAGTTCGCCATATTTGATTTAGATACCATATATATGCATATATGTATTGATGATAATTTAGCGAGTGGATTTGATATAATCAAAATCAGGAAAAATTAATGGACGAAAAAACACTCACAAAATATGCAAACCTAAGACACATATTGACACGTGGTTCTGGCTCATTATCTATTATCAATACAGAAACACGTATTCACGGTTTTCTCCATTTTTGAGTGTTATGTCTGCTAATTCACCACTTTTTTGATATACATCGGATACACTCCTTAAATTCTTTCTGTGTATTTACAATATTTATATTTCTGACCCAGATATCACACAGGTAGCTATAGCTGCCTTCATGGTCAGGTTGGTTGTTGCTCATAAATGATAGGTCTCCTAAAGAAAACCACAGATGTGCAGCTAACTTCTGCTGATGACTCGGCACATTTGTGCTTCTTTTGGCAACCAAGCGTTGCCCATCTTCACTCTTGGCTGCACAATACTAATGATGAGCCAAAATCCCGAAACATGTGTCTATGGTTTGCCTTTTCTGAGTGCTAAGTTTGATAAAAATTATTTTTGGGAAAGAAAGTTTTTGGCTTTCTACTACTCCATCAAGATGGAGTAGTAGAAAGCCAAAAACTTTCTTTCCCAAAAATTAATCACTCCTAAAAAATATAACCCCTACAATATACATTTCTCTTCAGTTTATGGGATGACATCCACTTTATCTTTGTTCTTATACAATTCCTTTATGAATAAGGGGCAATCATATCTACTCAGATTGTGAAAAATAATAGGAATGAAATTTGGTAATTCAAAATCCAAATTACCTAAAGATGAATGAACAGTAGGGGAACTTTTTTTTTCTGTGAGATGACAATTATCCCTCACTTCAACTTCGCCATCACCAAATAGTTTAGAGCAAATGCCACAATTTGTGGCAGAAGCAAACTGTTCCTCTTCTTCAGGAGTTTGTGCATCCATTGGAATAGGATACCAGAGATGATTTTGATAAATATTTTTCAAATCTTCTTCAATTTTGCTAACAAACTTGTGGGCTGCATCGACACCACTATACGATACAATTTTTAAAAATCATCATTGTATGAACATTTAATCAAATAAGCAGATGAATAAGGCTCATGTTTGAATGTCTTTATTGAATAAGAGTGTTCAGGATTTGGTTTAGTGGTTTGAATCGGCTTGAGTACTATTTCAAAATCAGCATAAACTGCAAATGGTATCTTCATTTGTTTTTCAAAGTTTTCAAACGTTAGTATATTTTCAGGCACCATTTTTCCATATTTATTGATTTTGAAATTGGTTGATGGTGTTGTAGTACTCAATTGATTACAATCATTCATCTTATGACGTAATAGTAATCGCTCATGAGAAAAATATAATAAACATCTATCACAATTTTTTTATGTTCATGCGCTGGTAGTTGACTCGAAACTAATCTTGGAAGATCTTTAATCCAACAAAAGTGACTACTACCGAAATCATCTGTGATAAGTAACAAATTGACCTGTCTGCTAAGTCTTCTCTGAGAGTAACGCAATGGTCTTACCCTTCTCGAATTTACTTTCTAGATCATACACATTAACTGAAATATCATTCTTGTCCTCAAATTTCACAGTATCCTTGAACTTAACTGGAAAATTCATACCTGTTACATCTATGACAGTATTGAAATGTCGATATGATGAAAATTGTGACGTTCTCTCAACTGGAGGATGTAGTGTTGAAGTGATAGCCCATGCAAAACAATGTTGATCTTCATTACCAACATTAACCACGGCTTTCTTCCGCTCGATACATTCAGGTAGCTTCACATATGAACATCCACTGAGCGGGCTGTATTTATTGATTGAAGTCCAACCTTGAATAAAAATCAAAATTACTAATACATCCAATTCCAACTTGGTAGAAATGCTTACTTGAATCACGTTCCTGGGAATCAGTAGTTTGAGAGATAATGCCATTTCGAAATCCATGAAATGAAGAATTCAAATCAGTAGATTGGTCAGCTGTTCTATTTTGAGATTTGAATGATTTGGTATGCTTCAGATCTTGCATTTTATAGAATATAACTCCCGAATACTTCCATATTCACTTTGATGCTTTTATTAATCCCGATGGCTAATTCCAATAATTCAATAACTTTCTGCCTGATTTCATTAAAGAATTATATATATTCGGTGAAAACAATGGAACTCTACACCTTAAATATAGCAACTCAACACTTGAAGAAACTGTATATAATTTAAACACCATCACTTAATTGTACACATGCATTATACTTATGTTGAAGGCTTCTATTGTGAGAATTCACTTGAGTCAATGGAATCGTCACATTCCATTCCAGATTCCGAGATTCCTACAATATTTCCTTGCTAATTACTCATACTATTGGAGAGGATTTAATTTTACCGGCAATAAAAGAAGTAATAACTACTGTGCTCCATAAACCAGCGGCAGATATTATTCGAAAAATTCCTTTGAACAATAGTTCCGTGCAAAGACGAATTGATTAGATGGCTGAAAGCATTGAAGAGTCATTGTACAATCATATCAAGACTTCTAAATTCTCAATTTAGTAAGATGAGTCCCCTTTACCAACCAATGAAGCATTGTTGTTGTCATACGTGAGATTTATTGAAAATGAGAAAATATATCTATAACTACTATATGCCAGAAATTTAAAGACGGATACAAAAGGAGAAATCATACATAATACAGTACAAAAATTCTGTGATGAGAAAAAAAAATCCACTGAAGAATATTATATCAGCTGCTAGGGATGGCGCTCCGGCTGTGATAGGACGTCACATTAGATTAGTTTTAAAATTCAAATTGAAATGTTGCTTTAATAACACGAATAAAAGTTTTCCAAATATTACGAAATGGTGTTTTTACATTACCCTCATCAGAAAGTCTCATTTTCACATGACACACATAATTTAATTATTAAAATAATGACTACGGTTGTGTTTCTGGAGATGTAGTAAAATAAAAAAAATTGGGGGCGCTAGAAAATAATCAATTCTCGAAGTGGGTGGTAGACAAAGTAAGTTTGAGAACCTCTGCTCTAGAAGGAGCGCGGTCAAGATGTAGTACTTGCAGACCTACGCAGAAGTTGAGGAGCTTGAAAGTCTCAGAGCAGATGATTTTAACATGGAAAATTACGGCACAACGTAAATCGAATGAAACAGCTTTCAATTCTGTACTTCAAAACTGTTTGCTATTGGTAAATAATCAATTATCCGATTGCTGCGACTGAAATTCGACCAGATAGTACTTTCAACTCGATCCAGTATAAAATATTGTTAAAACTATAATTAAATGCCAATAATGTGAATACTACGACTACGCTTTCTAATTCAGAAAAAAATACAAGTTTTCATATTTTATACTATTACAATAGATCAAACCTTTCTCAGAGTTTTCTCATCTGATGAAAAATTACAAGTTGATCTCGCGCTTCGTTTTTCAGATAATAAAACGGGTTTCTCAAGGTTCTTTTTTTCATTATCAAGCCTTATCGAGTCTATTGGAATGAATTCTCAACATATTAAGTTGAGAAAATGAAAAAAATTTTACTTTCTGTTATGTACTACTACTTCCGTAGGAGTAGAGGTAGGACTCTCCTTTCATAAGATATTTAAATAATTATGTGAACTCAATTGTATTACTTTTTTCTCTCTATAAAAGAGTGACAAGAACACATTTTTATATACAAATGAATATGTTTTTATTACCTTTACACCCTTTTATATATCACTAACTTCATATTGCTAACATGTAGTCGCATGAAATAATGAATATGGCATTACCTTTGACCAAAGATATGGCATTTTCATTTCCAGTAGTTTCTGATATCTATAAAAGTCTACATTCTCACTTCAACTTTCAACACAACATATCTGTGAAACAAATGAGGTTTGAGTTTACTTTCATAAAATAAAGCCTTTATCTTATATTGTATTGTAAACTTATCGGTAGAGTCTGGTTTGTAATCTACTCTGTTATTGTTGTTATTGTAAACTTACCAGTACAATGTGGTTAGTAATCTACTCAATAGACTTCACGATAATATATCTGATGTAGTTAAATGCGCCCATGTGTTACTAATAATATCAAAGCTTGAAATGCCCCAGCTAATATTGATTACTGAACAGTTCGTTTGTTGTGTATCTAACTAGAAGTATTATTTAGAGTTACTCACTCTCTGTTTCTTTTTGGGAAATGTTTCCTTTTCACAACACATACTTAAACAGCATGCATCTATTACTCTTTGTTATGTGTCAAGCTTTCGGTAAATTTATTTTCTTCGTCAGAAAAACTGAAACAGATTACAATATACTATTTTTCATGAAGATATAAATATGGAACATTTAATAACTGGATAATAATAAAGAAACTGGAATAACACGAACAGAAATAATAGGCATACAATTTTTTTTTATATGTCAAATTTTGACAGAGTATCATTTGAGCCAAATTTATACATAACTACTATAATACGAGAAGGATTAGAAAAATTATCAAGTATTCAGAATTTTCCCATATGTCACCCAAATGACATCGGAGGTTAAAACTCTCTAACACCTACAGAAATGAAGACATATTTGTGCTGCCATTTGACTATTGCAAGCGATCAGATGAATGTACATCGGAGAACTTTGCAGCATGAAACAATTGCACGTGTTGAATATGGAGACGGTGTTAGAATTATATGCACAGCATTCAAGTGTAGAATTATGAGGTGTATGGTGCATGGGTAATACCACCATGTGAATTACTCCACATTCTTCGAAAAATTGAAGCATGAAGTTTTGGAACTATTCTAAGAAGTGTTAGTGATCCATAAATAAGAAAAGTCAATTTGAGGTGTTAGATGGTTACTATCTTCAAACTGAAGAGCTTTCAGAAGTGAAGGCTTTCAATAGTCCTAATCAAGTTTTCGATAACACTTTTGTTGATTATTTAACTGCTCCAGCAGTGGAATTTCAAGAACGAGATTCAGGTATGCGATGTATTCAAAACATTGCTGATTGAATGTGAAGGGAGAATTTATTTTTTTATTTTCAGGTTGAATTTTCGAGAGGATTCTGTAAATAGAGGGTCTTTTTATATGAAGTTACCCAAATTCATCGTATCGAAGAAAAGTTTTGTGGATAGTGTTAATTAGGATCAGTACTGCTTTGCATGGCCTGCGACTTCAACTTTGTATCCTGCCAATGTGAGAATGTGTGAAATTTCACTATACCTACACTTCTCCACCATATTTAATGTAGGAAGTATGAATTTTCCAGTTAACTTGAAAGATGTTTCTGAATTTGATGTTATGAATGATTGCTTTATTATTGTCTATGGTTAGAAAAATTGTTTCAAAAAATGGTAGAATTGAATGTGAAGTTGTTGGCCCGATACAATTCTACCATTTTATGAAACAATTTTTCTAACCATAGACAATGATAAAGCAATCATTCCTAACATCAAGTTTAGAAACATCTTTCAAGTTAACTGGAAAATTCATACTTCCTACATTAAATATGGTGGAGAAGTGTAGGTATAGTGAAATCTCCCACATTCTCACATTGGCAGGATACAAAGTTGAAGTCGTAGCCCATGCAAAGCAGTACCGATCCTAATTAACACTATCCACAAAACTTTTCTTCGATACGATGAATTTGAGTAACTTCATATAAAAAGACCCTCTATTTACCTAAAAATAAAAAAATAAATTTGAGTACATCGCATACCTGAATCTCGATCTTGAAATTCCATTGCTGGAGCAGTTAAATCATCAACAAAAGTGTTATAGGAAACTTGACTAGGACTATTGAAAGCCTTCACTTCTGAAAGGTCTTCAGTTTGACGATAGTAAGCTTCTAACACCTCAAATTGACTTCTCAGAATAGTTCCAAAACTTTCTGCTTCAATTTTTCGAGGAATGTGGAGTAATTCACATGGTGGTGTTGACCATGCACCATATACCTCACAATTCTACACTTGAATGTTGTGCATATAATTCTAACACCGTCTCCATATTGAACACGTGTAATTGTTTCATGCTGCAAAGTTCTCCGATGTACATTCATCTGATCCCTTGCAATAGTCAAATGGCAGCACAAATATGTCTTCATTTCTGGAGGTGTTAGAGAGTTTTAACCTCCGATGTCATATGGGTGTCATATGGAAAAATTCTGAATACTTGATAATTTTTCCAATCCTTCTCATATTATAGTAGTTATGTATGAATTTGGCTCAAATGACACTCTGTCAAAATTTGACATATTCAAAAAAATTTGTATGCCTATTATTTCTGTTCGTGTTATTCCAGTTTCTTTATTATTATCCAGTTAGTAAGTGTTCCATATTTATATCTTCATGAAAAATAAGTATATAGTAATCTGTTTTAGTTTTTCTGACGAAGGAAATAAATTTACCGAAAGCTTGACACATAACAAAGAGTCTTTTTTGTAACAGCCCTCTCAATCTGACTGCACCCCATAATTAGACGAAGCTAATGAAGTTCAGTCGTATCGTTTGAAGCACACTCGCTTTTTTATATTTTGATGTAATTGATGCATGCTGTTTGAGTATGTGTTGTGAAAAGGAAACATTTCCCAAAAAGAAACTGAGAGAGTGAGTAACTCTAAATAATACTTCTAGCTAGATACACAACAAACGAACGTTCAGTAATCAATATTAGCTGGGGCATTTCAGGCTTTGATATTATTAGTAACACATGGGCGCATTTAACTACATCAGGTATATTATCGTGAAGTCTATTGAGTAGATTACAAACCACATTGTACTTATAAATTTACAATAACAACAATAACACAGTAGATTACAAACCAGACTCTACCGATAAGTTTACAATTCCAAT
>WOGJ01121778.1:0-10499 GCA_015342185.1 Leptinotarsa juncta | reverse complement strand
ATTACTAAAATTTCACTGTAAAAAAGTTAGAGCAATTTGAAATAAATGATGACAACGTACGCAGCGCCCTCTAGATGTTACTTGAAAAATAATACGAAATTATGATTTCACACGTCAAAAAAACTCAAGGTACCGAATTTCGTGCAAATAACTTATTTTTTTCAAGAGTTATTTTCAAAAAGCGAACAAAAAAATTAAATTACAACATCCCGTATCTACGAAACGAAGCATTTTCGGACACAAGTTTATATAGACTTTTTTTTAAAATTGTCTCAGGAATACGTCACTTGAATATTTCAACGTACTTATGTTACACCCTGTATAAACCTATTTTTACCTGCGAATGAACAGATTTAATAATGGCGAATTATTCAATTCAGTTTGATCATTCATAAGTTGTTGAGAGTTTTTGAATTTGTTTATTTCCATACTCTCCAACAGGTTAAGTTTCAAACCTTCCTTCTAGAAATGGAGGTGTTAGTATTCATGGTTGAACTCATGTCCCTCTGAGATTAAACGACTAGCATATGTGGAATTCATTTTTCCGTTCTGAAAACTATATTTGTGTTCCTTAATGCGAGTTTTGAACGTTCTTTCAGTTTGACCTATATAAAACATCGGACATGACCCACACAATAATTTATACACTCCTGATTTTTCTGAAACTGAACTTTTATCTTTGTTATTTCCAATGTGCATGCCTAAGTTGTTGTTGGTTTTGAAAGCAGTATTTACACCTTTGCTGTGCAGAAAATCTGAAATATTTGTAGTGGGTTGGCCCAAGTAGGTTAAGGTTCTATAATTTTGATCATCTTCTCTTCGAATTGGATAAACCTCTTTCAAAGCTTGACTGTATAACTTCATTTGATAATAAAGAAAGTATCAGACTGCTATCGTAATTATTTGTTGACGCTATTTGCTATTATAATGTTCAGTATGACTTGTCCATTGCAGATGTTTGTCTAAAAGTTTCACCTCATCACTACAAGTTATGTGTTTTTCTGTATTTTTGAACAACGCAGATGATCTTTGTTTGGAGCGCCAAAAAAATACTGTGACAGTTTTGTGATTCAGTGGTGGTGGTGTGATTCTTCACACCACCGATTGGTATCTTCATAAATCCTCTTAGTCTGCATAACACAATATTTTTATATCTTGGTTTATTTCCAGAGTGATTATATAATTTACAAATATATTAAATAATAAAGGTACCAATACAGATCCTTGAGGTACACCTTGATTTATTTCATGGTAACTGCTCAGAACTTCATTCAGTCTAACAACCTGACTTCTGCCATTTAAATATGACTCAAATGATTTTAGCGGTATTCCCTTAACTCTATACGATTCTAACTTACTACATAAAAGCATATGATTGACTGAGTTGAAAGCTCTTGAAAAGTCAATGAAAAGACCAAGATCATATTTATCATTATTATATCTCCTCTTAGCCTCTGACAATGCATTTTAGTAGCTTTTCTGTAGCTCTGCTCTCAGTTGACGATATATTGGGTAAGTGATTGCTAAATCCGATACAAGAGTTAATTGCTGCTTTAAATGCAGAAGTTCCTTGTTAAATCACTGATGATATTCAAAAATTTGTTCCAGGCATTATTGTTCAGAGTATTCTGTTCTGAGAATTTTCGCGAATATTTGTACTGTTGAGGAGCAGATGTAAGGGTATACTTAATATTGAATGCCATGTGATGAGAGAAATGGTCTGACAGATTCAGATTTTTTACTTATATTGTCTACAGGAGTACTAGAATTGCAGTTACTCTAGTTGGAGACCTTATTGTTACTGCTATATCATAACATCTCGGCAAATTGTCAAACTTCATCTTAGCAGTAGTATATCTCTGAATATGTCTGCCGCAGTAGCAGACGAAACGTCTGGTGCTACAAGTTCCATACCGGCAGTAAAAGCCGTACACCCATCAGGTTATATTCTTTCACTTCACTCACAACTATTCGTTTGTGAGAAATTCTACTACTAGGGCTGAAAAATCCTGGGCCCAGCAGTGAAAAAAGCAATTTTTTTTCAGTGACAACGTGTTTATTTTCAGTATAGTCTAATCCAGTCCAATGCATTTCCAACTATCCTCCAATATTTCGATCCCCTTCGAATAGTGCATTTTTTTGAAGTCTGTAAAAATGGTCTCTGTCTTGTAATACTTCTCCACTCCTCAACAAGAAACAGATTTTTAAATACTAGGATCGGGTTACAAATCAGAGTTGTCGTCGGTTCAGTATCAAAATATAAATTCCTCAGTCCTGAAGCATCAACATTGACAAAATAGATAAGCTCTAACTTAAACGCTACACTGTCGAAAAAGGTTTCCATTCATTAATGTCTGGGGCCCCTAAAATTGTATTACCACTCACTGTTATTCGGTTCCTCGAAGGAGCTTTTGCAGTGTTTGAAAGTCGAGACAGTAGCCAACATCTGACAGGTCTAACTCTGTTACACGTAGATAAACTGGTACTCACTCATCTGAAGATCAACTTCCATTGATAAGTTAGTGGTTGTAACTCATGTATAACAAAACAATCACTTGACGGAACTTTTTATATTCAAATTGTTTGTCAACCATCAACCACTTTCCAGTTTGTCGCTCTGCCGACTGCCTTTTAGTCTTTTCGCCTTCTTCCATGCGTAATATTCACGTGGCGAAACAACACTTCGTTAACTAGACAGGGACGGAATTCTACAGTCTCAGCCATGTCTTCAGCATTCAAGCTGGATCTTTTCGCCCGGAGACATTTTCCCAGGTTCGGAAACAAATAATAATCGCTGGATGCTATATATCTGTTGAGTAAAGCAACGTAATAGTCGCCAGTGAAGGTCTTGCCCTTCTCCATTTAATCGATGAAGATTATTTCGCGAGCACCCAAAAAAAATGATGGCCAAAACCTCTCCGGTCCTCTGCTGGGTCTTCTAGCATTTCAGACGGCTACTACACGCTTCCAGCCACTCTGCAGACTGACGATGAGACTCCGGCGTGTAGTAGTGGATTCATGTTTCATCGATTGTCACGTATCGACACATAAAGTTCTGTTTTTTTCGCCGAAGTACGGCCAAACCACGATCAGAATCGTCAACGTTGCTGTTCCAGCATCCATTGCTCAGATATCTCTTTATATATCCCAATGTTCGTGCAAAAGGAAGCTCGCGCTTTCTTTCCCTATGCCTACGGTCTCAGCTATCTCGTTCAACTTCACTCGCCGGTCATCCAAAACAGTTCGGAGGATTTTTTAATGTGTGCCGGATTCACGGCATTGGAGGATATGCTGGTACAGCTGCGTTGAAAGTCGGCGAACCATCGTTTGATGGTTGTTTTCGATGGTGCAGACCTCGAGTATCGTTTATCCAGCCATTGCTTTGCTTCGACGGTGTTGTTTCCCATCAAAAAGCAATGCTTTACGAAATTATGGGATTATCTATATGTGAGGCTCGATGTTTTGAGCGCAATAGATTTTTCTGCTTTCCAAAATCGGATACGTGCTGAGTGTTATTTGAAACGAGTTACAATGGTAGGCCTAGTCTGACCAATATATTTTCTGTCGCAGTCCTCACAGCTTATTTCATGTATCCCTAACTTTTTATTTTCCAACATCGTGTCTTCAGGGCTGTCCAACATTTGTTTGAAGTGAAGAAGAAGTTTTAAAGGCTACTTTCGAGTTCTACTTTTCCAGAATGCAACCTAAAACGTTAGTGTATCTTGGTTCGTACGGAACGACAACGAATTTTGACTCCATGTCTTTTTCGAAGATTCTCCCTAAATTAACGTTTTGTTACTAACTCATCTACTTCAATTTGAAGAATATCCGTTGCTTTTGGATGCTGTCGAAAGTCTGGATATAGCAAAGTGCGGCATTAGAACTATGAACAGTGACAAAGGTCTAATTTCAAACGGCCCATTGTTTATCTTTTTATAATTCACTGTGTTGAAATTTATGGGAACTTTCACAGGAAAATTTCTACCTGAAATCATTGATGTGTGTCCAAAAGTGAAAGTGTAACCTGGTTGGTGAAACGTTTGTCAAGTAGAGCGTTGGACTCTGATTTTGAACTGCTTTATTCTGAAAAAATGAGAAATTCATTGAAAATAAATTTAAATAACGACAGGAAAAATATTGAGAAATGGTTAAATGACTCAGTTTAACAATCAGTTTAGGAAAGGTAGTTTTCATGAATTTCAAGCAAAAAAATATGATGAACAATATAAAACTGAATCTTAAAATTAGAAACAGATTATTCGACCAAGTTAAAAACATAAATATTTAGGCCTAATAATTGATAAAGATTTAATCATACAAATAAAATTGAAGAATAGATTGTAGTACTGATGGGAGCAATCAGAAGAATGATTTTTTTAGATAGTCACATAAAAATTCCAACTCATAATGCTCATATTCTCTCTCCAAATAGATATCTCATTATAATTTGGTCATCCTGCGCTAAAAAGCAAAGATTTATAAGAAAATAACTATTTTGAAGTAAAATCTCTAAATATTCATCTCTCCCAACTTACCTACAAAGTAGGTCCTGGTAAATGCCTGCCGGAAAACAACTACTTCCCCGGCTAATACCCTACACAGGTTAGTCCTGCAGATGTTTCTCGTTCATCCAGCAGCTGGGCCACGATAAAATCAATCAAGTAGATCACCTAAAGACTGGCTTCGAGGTATTACCTCCCATCAGTGCAGGAAAAATCCTATCAAAACGGCAAAGTGCCTGGGACTTGATTAATTTCAACACTTTAATTTGCCGTTTAATGAATAAAGCTATAAAGGTGTGATATTTGAAAAACTGTAGGATACAACATCTTTGGAACTATACAAAATGAGTAATAATATGTTTTTGAATCATTCAATGCTGTTAGAAAAATGTAATTTCGTATATAAATTGTGTGAAAATCCCCTGAAAAGTAATATTCAATTATTAAACATTTCTAAGTTACAGGATCATAATACAAAAAGTTTCAATAATTTTCATACATACCAAAGGAAAGAATTATCAGATTTCAAATTGTTCAGAAGTTTTTGAAAAATTGACTAAAAAAATTTAAAGAATCTAAAACAGTTCATATATTTTCCAAAAACATCAAATTATAATTATATGAATGAATAGAACTGGCGGATACTTGATGAAAATTCGTATTAAAACTAATTATTACAGTTTATTATATGCCTTTCACTGTAAAGAGTACAACGAAACGTGTCGCGATTTTTGTAAAACCTTTTATTGTGAAAATCGTACAATAAGCTATTAATGAAAATTATTTGAATGTTTATATTTTATCATTATCAAACGTTGTTGATAATTTTTACTCGAAACAGTTTTATTAACTTTCCCATGCCAGTATAGTTTCTGTCTGGAAGTTTTGCACCAAATCAATAATGAAGATAAATAATATATTCAAAATTATACCATAGAAATTGGAAACTCCACCAACTGTAAGTCCACCCCCACAAGCTTTTACCCAAACTTTATGAAACTTGCTCTCTTGACCAGTGCTGATTAATTGAGGGATGCATACAGGGCCGGATTTAGGGAAAGGCCTCCACAGGAGGGGGTCCCCCACAGTAAAGATAAAAAATTATCCAAAATCTGACGGGCCAACAACTATTCTTTTTTTATATCAAAAAAAAATTATGGGCCTACGCTCCTTTGTTGTCTCAGGGCCTCCAGATTTCCAAATCCGGCCCTGGATGCATTTGTTATGAAATGAGTAAATTGATGAATATAATCAACTATTCAGATTTTTCCAACAAATCCCTTGAAAAATAAACCACTTAAAATGAATATAGAGACATGTCCTTAAAACGCAATAAGTAAAAAAAAATATGTATTATTTTGTCAAACATTTGTATTTATAAAATAGTGTATAGGTACCTTTATTAAATTTAACTTACTTTGTTTTCAAAATGCTGTTTGGTAATACGATTAAAAAGAAATCCAAATGAGTGTCAAAACAAATAAAATTTATTTCAGAAATAAATTAATAAAAATGTACATTAATAGTGAGTACGTCCACCCCTGGCTCTAAAAAGTTCGGTACAACGACGAGGCATGCTTTCCACCAAATTTCTAATTATTTGTTGTGGTAACTGCTCGTAAATCGTCAAAAGAGCATCTGCAATTTGGTTCAGATTTTGGAAGGGTTGATGATCCTTCAAACGTCTTTCCAGTTTATCCCAGAGCTGCTAAATAGGATTTAAATCCGGACTATTAGTTGGCCATCTCATGACATTAATATTGCGCTCGTGTAGGAAATTTCTCACGACCCTGGCTACGTGTGTCCTGGCATTATCTTGTTCTAAAATGAACCCAGCGCCCATTTTTCGAGCAAATGGGACGACATTAGGTTCCAACATCTCCTGTATGTAACGGACAGCCGTTAAAGTCCCTTCCCAAAATACCACAAGGTCCGTGTGTCCTGTCAAAGTTATACCAGCCCATACCATTATCGATTCACCTCCAAATGGAACAATTTCTTGCACACAGTCATCCAAATAGCATTCACCGGGTCGTCTCCATACCCGAACACGTCCGTCATTGTTGAATAACATGATTTTTTTCATCTGTAAACATTACATTGGCCCACTGCTCTAAATTCCAATTGAGATGCTCTTGGCAACAGTTTCTACGATTTCCTAATGAGCTGGAGTTAATCTAGGAGCTCTAGCAGGTCATCTTGCATGGAGTTTTACTTTGTGATGACGGTTTAGTATCGTTTGGCTCGAAATTCGCATTCCCGTAGTTTCTATAAGGCGATTTTGCAGTGTTCTAGCAGAATCGGTGCGACCCCTAATTGCCCAAAATCGTAACAAACGATCTTCTCTGCGGGTTGTTACCCTTTGTCGATTGGGATAAGGGGCTCTTTTTACTATGTCGTAAATTTGGTAGCGATTCCAAGTTCTGGAAACCGCAGAATGACTCACATTAAGCATTTGGGCTACACGACGCGACGCCTTGAATACTCTACTTCGATCAACACCTCTGCTCTAGCAACTTGAAATTCGTTGAGGTACATTCTACGTATCCCCCTTCTACCCAATACATCAACATTCATTGTTTAAATTTTAAAATTTAATACCTATCACGAACTAAAGTAAAGTGAAACTAAATACAGAATTTTTCATATTAATGATTTTGTAGCTAAAAGTACAAAAGGAAGTAAAAAAAGTAAAAAAGTAAACAACAACCGAATGGAACACCAGAAGTTTTTATCATGAAATAATACATATTTTTTACTTATTGGGTTTCAAGGATGTGTCTCTATATTCATTTTGAGTAGTTTATTTCAGTTTAGACTTGAATCTGAACAGGTTCGACTAGTTTTTCAATTCATGGAGTAATAAATTGTAAAAATTCGCGCCTGCATATTTTGGGGATTTTTTGTAATTGTTGTATGTAGCTAGTTCTGTTCTAAATTCGTTTTTTGTTCGAGTTTGGTACTTGCGAAATTTTGAATTTTGCACGAGACTGTTTTGTGAATGTAGGTGTGAATCAGAAGTGTGTATAAATAAATACTCGTGAAAGCTAGAAATTTTCTCTCTTTGAAGATATTTCTGCAGGATTCTCGATAATCCAACTGGAACATCAGGCGAATTATCCTTTTTTGTGCTAACAAGACTCTGGTACTATGGGTGGTCAAACCATAAGCTACAATGTTATAACATATAGGCAAGTTATCAGATTTTTTATTGCGAAGTAGTGTTTATTCAATTTAGAGCAGATCATAATGATGCATTTCTCCAATCTGACATTGCTATCAACAATTGTACCTAGAAATTTGTAACTTTTTTGAAATATTATTGTCTGATTATCAATGTTCAGTTGTTCTGTGGAAAGTTTTCCTGTTTTGGATCTCTGGATTTGAACCGCAATGGTTTTGGAATAATTTATGATCAAATGGTTGTTTTTATTAAAATCTCACTGTGATTTCACGGAACAGAGTTGATTACTTTTTATTGAACGTAAGAATACACTTATCATACTATTAGATATGACATGAGTTTTTATACAACAAAAGTGACAGAACAAACGAAGACAAACATATCCATTTATATGGTTACAAATCGTGGTCGAAGTAGAGTTGCCATAGATCCACAGATTAATAGTCCAACACTTTTCCCTATTTGTGGATTCCTTGGCACTTGTCGGCTACCATCTTCTTGGTGGATATGTATGTGAACGAAAGAAGCTTCGCCTGCACCTTTTCTCTCAAAAAATGGTGTCGTACGTCGATGTGCTTGGTTCTTGGTTGATAAACACCGTTTTATACCAGATTTCTTGCTCCCTGGTTATCGCAGAAAATCTGAGTAGGACTATTAATTTGGTCAATTTCTTCAGAGAGACCTCTCAACCATAAAGCTTCTTGTGCTGCTGAAGACATTGCCATATATTCGGCCTCTGTTGTTGAAAGTGCTACAGTAGTCTGTCTTTTGGTGCACCAGGATATGGGGGCATCACATTTAATGAAAATATAGTCTGTTACTGACCGTCCTTCACCATTCACGACCCTCTCAAGCTCCATCATGTCATCATCTTTGTCGCTTTCGTTAGCCTCTTTTTCATCTTCGTCGATTTTGTTAGCCTCGTTTTCATCTTCGTCGACTTCAAGGTCAATCTCCTCTTCATCGACTCCAACATCTTCTTCAACTATCACTTCCTCATCATCTGACTCGCCTGTCCAATTATTTGCATCAACAGCAGATATTCCATTCAATGCAACAACTATTTTTCCAGTATTCATCTTGATGTTTTCTCACAGTTGCAGAGTGAATGAATCAACTTCAGGATCGCAAGTCGACTTATATGATTGTATAGGTAGTGGCAGTGGTACGATTCCCACTTTTCACTTGACTCGTTTTGAGTGAGAGAGAAGGATATAGCATCTCAAAACATAAATTGGTATGATGAAGTCACGTTTATGAGAAGGAGAAGTTCTCCCACTATACTTTCACATGGTGTTAATTTGTATGAATAGAGATTGTCGGTATAGGAGAGAGCAGTCATAGTTTCTATAGGTCACCTCTTAATATTTCTAATCGAATTAGTAAAATGAGTGGAACCCACTCTTTTGAACGCACACCAAAAGTGCGTTGCACACTAAAAGTGTGCGTCTACCCAATGATGATTGCGGGGGCTATTGTTCGCTACTTTTGCCAAATAAGTAGACCTAAGGAAACCATTAATCCATGCACTGGTATGTGCAATGATTGTGTGTCGCGGATTCAGCTATCGCCTCCATCTCATCCAACGAAGCGGACAAAATCGGAATATCGTCAGCAACCGTGTTAGGAATCACATGTTGAAAGGTTAGTCATTAGCTCGCTCAATTTAGTCAACTTCTGAGAGTTGTCGTTCGTATGGGGGCGACAGCTGATACGGAAAAACATATTTCAAATAGATTTAAACAGTCACAGTGCCTGAAATGTTCCGAAGCTATAATATTCAAAAATATGGAAATTTGTAGAAATATTTGTTCTACCTGTGCTGCTGTTCCAGCTTCGCTGCAACGTTGTTTGCGTTGCGATACATACTCGATGAATTGTTGGAATCATGTATGCACTACTGTCGCGAAACAAAACTGTTTTGAAATTTCGCGAGCTCCAGTACAAGGACCGCCCACTCAAAATGAATATCGAGGAAACATGGAGAAACGTTGGTTCTTCCAAGATATTTCAGCTTAGTTTTGGAAATATCGTTTCCTACGTGTTAAAAAAATCTTTTGCAAGATTAGTAGCCTTCGCCAAATTTTTCAAAAGTTGATTTTATGGAAAATTGGTTTTTCAGCTATGTAGATAGAGAAATCGTGCTTTCCTCAAAGAAGCATCGATAGAGATTCTTAGTAGCTATCGTTTGACACCTTGATCACGTTTCCATTACTCGTGGTTCAATTTTTATTAGCATTTGAATTTTGAAAAATATTATATTATTCAAACGAAAATTTTGAATTTTCGCGATTTTCCGAAGATTTCCGAGCAAGGCCGAAGACTGTTTGATTTCATTTATCTAAGAACACAAATGGAGGAAGCGAAACGATATATGGAAAACATGAGAGAGGAACTGCGGCATATAGACGACAATGGAAAGTAGCAAAGCGGTATTCCTACTTCAAAGTCCAGCGCCTGCATAAAAACAGGTCGTAAACGCTGGCAAATACATATGAAATGAGTTTTTTCGTTGTGTTAATATTCGAATTTAGGTCAGGCAAAATCGCACGACTTTTGCAATCGGTTCGTTCGTTGCGATTAGTTGAGATGAGCGCCGAAGAGAGTTCTCTTATTTTGTATAAATATACGAACGTCCGTGTAAAGTTAGTTAGTTGAACATCGAAGCAGTAATAGTCGTCTTGAAAATCCGAGGATTTTTCAAAAGTTTGAAGCTGAGGTTGAGATTTATTGAATGAATTCGAGTCTCTAGTTCTTCTTAGAACTTAATAGAGACAAAGCACAGCACAGGAGTCTTCAGGGATCTACGGTTA